>JAABOM020040173.1:0-16587 GCA_011800125.2 Solanum clarkiae
TCATGAAAGTATGGTTGTTTTAGCATGTTTTGAGCTTCAAATCTTGGATCTAATGTTGGATTTGATGAGGGGTTTTGCTGTGAATGTCTCAGGGGTGTTACAAGGTATTGATTGATGGTTTTACAATGGATTTTAATGCATAATTTCATCTCTAAATTGCATGGTCTTTTACCCCCATTACACATCCCCAAGGTGTTTGAAAAAATGTCGGGTTATGGTTTCATGAGGAAATGAAGGTCCAAAGCATGAGATAGGATATGACTGATATTATGATGATGAAATGAGCTTATGTATATGATTATTCCTATATGAAATGTTGCACTAGAGCCTATGATGAATCCTATATAAAGTGTTACATTAGACCATGCTCAATCTGGGGGCACAAGAGCCCGGGTAACCATGTTGGAGGTTTATACTCATCAACTATGCGAGGGGTTTATACTTTATCACCATATTGGTAAGGTGTGATTACCATCAACCGTGTGTGGAGTTTGTACCACACAACTACCGAGGGGTTTATACCTTGAATAGCTAGCTTGGTCTCTTCTACACATATGATATTCTATATGAGTATGGATTGCTTAAGCCTATGTTTACTTATGCATTGATCATACATGTCATATTACTATATTATGCCTATTGCCTATTATTATGCATGTTGACTATGAAGCTTATATCTTGTTGCATTGCATCGCATATACTTAGTACATTCAAACGTACTAACGCATACTCTTGCCTACATGATATCACCATGTAGGAACCGGTGCCCAAGTTGATCATCCTCCTCCTCCACGTAGCTAGACGGTGCTATTCCAAACTTATTGGTGAGTCCTCCATCTCGGGGACTTTGGTTTATGTTTTTCCTCTTATCTATGTATTGAGACAATATCCTATGTTCTACTTGAATATGAAGGTGAGCCCAGTTACTTTGTCTTAGCCCCCGCTCCATCTATGTATGTAGAAGTGTTTGTTGGAAAAGTTATGTATTTATGATATGAGGTGTGATTCCTTGTCTCTTGATCTTGACGTGTTGCAAAGCTTTCCCTTAGCCCCAATGCCCCATTCTATTCTATATGTCTTTTATATACTTCTGTGACCAAGGATATATAATGACAAGTTAAGAGGCTAGTTTAGGGTTCTTTCGGGTTCCCCATTCACCGTGTCACGTCTAGGCCCTAGGCTTGGGTCGTGACAAACTTGGTATCAGAGCACTAGATTGATAGATCCTTAGAGTCAAGTATGTAGCATCGATTAGAGTCCTATTTATGATTGTGAAGCGCGCCATGACTATGAATAGGAGACTATGAGATGTTTTAGAAAATGTTTTCGTTCTTCATGTTCTAAGTCGTGCTATAGAGTTATGATAAGTTTCACCCTCCCCCCCAACAATTATCATTTGCTATGCTAGATCATGCCGAATACTAGAGAAAGATGGGCCCAAACTTCTGAGCAGCAACCTACCAATGGTGAGCTCTGGGATGCTCTTACTATGCTTGCCCAAGTAGTGGCCAACCAAGTCCAACAAGGGGCCCAAGCCCCTCATGCTAATATTTCGGGAGCTAGGGTAAGAGACTTTATGAGGATGAATTCTCTGGTTTTCTATGGGTCAAAGGTGGATGAAGATCCATAAGAGTTTATTGATGAGGTCTAGAAAATCTTGTCTATCATGGGTATTGGGCCAAATCAGAAGGCAGAGTTAGCGGCATACCAACTCAAAGGGTTGGCCCAAATTTGGTTTGATCAATGGAAGGGTGAGAAGGGCAATGGCCATGTGGTGCTTTGGGAGGAATTCAAATTGTCCTTCCTTAATCGATTCATCCCTCTTGAGCTTAGGGAAGCAAAGTTGGTGTGTTTATGAACTTGAAGCAAGGTGCTATGAGTGTGAGGGAGTATGCCCTCAATTTTAATCAACTTTTACATGAGGTGTCTACTCCTATTGGTGTATCTATTTATTGTTAGGAGGGTGTATAGAAATTGTCCGGTTTGCATCTTGCATAAAATCTTACCTTGTGATCTTGTTGAATTAAATATGTTTGATTTTGATGTTATTCTTGGGATGGATTGGTTGTATGCCTACTATGCTTCTATTGATTGTAGAACCCGTAGGGTCAAGTTTTAATTCCTAAATGAACCCGTTGTTGAATGGGAAAGTCATGATATGGTAGTTAGTGTATGTTCATCTCATGTATTAAAGCCCATAGGTTGATTTCTAAGGGGTGTTTGTACCATCTTGTAAGGATCAAAGATGTGGAGTCCAAAGTCCCTTCCATTAAGTCGGTCCCAATTGTAAATAAGTTTCTTGATGTCTTCCCAAATGACCTTCCCGGTGTCCCTCCCAAAAGGAGATAGATTTTGGCATAGATCTCCTTCCCGACACTCAACCTATCTTCGTTCCCTCTTACTGTATGGCCCTGGGGAGTTGAAGGAGTTAAAGGAGCAATTGAAAGATTTTCTGGAAAAGGAATTTATTAGACCTAGCCAATCATCATGGGGTGCACCAGTGTTATTTGCAAAGAAGAAAGATGGGTCACTTAGAATGTGCATTGATTACCGGCAACTCAGTAGGGTCACTATAAAGAATAGATATCCTCTTCCAAGGATTGATGACTTGTTTGACCAATTGCAAGGGGCTAGCTTTTTCTCAAAGATTGATCTTTATTCCGGATACCTCAAAGGGTGAGGGAGTGTGATATTTCTAAGATGGCCTTCCGTACTAGATATAGGCATTATGAATTTGTGGTGATGTCCTTTGGATTGACTAATGCACCAGTCATCTTCATGGACCTAATGAATAGGGTCTTCAAACCCTACCTTGATTCCTTTATTATGGTCTTCATTGATGATATTTTGATTTATTCCCATAGTAGGGAAGAGCATATGGGCGATTTGAGGGTCGTGTTGCAAAGATTGTGGGAGGAGAAATTGTAGGCTAAATATGACAAATGTGAATTTTGGTTGAAGGAGGTTGCATTCTTGGGTCATGTGATGTCGGGGGATGGTATAAAAGTGGATCCTAAGGAAATCAATGTGATTATGAATTGGCCTAAACCATTGACCCGTTGGACATTAGGAGTTTCTTGGGCTTTGTGGATTACTGTAGAAGGTTTGTGAATAGGTTTTCCTCCATTACTTCTCCTATGACACAATTGACTTAAAAGAAAGTGAAGTTTGTGTAGACCGATGAATGTGAGAAAAGTTTACAATCATTGAAAGATAGACTTGTGTTTGCTCCTATATTGTCATTATCGGATGGGATTGAGGGTTTTGTGGTGTATTGTGATGCATCTAGAGTTGGTTTGGGTTGTGTGCTAATGCAAAATGGTAAGGTCATAGCCTATGCTTCTAGACAACTCAAAGTGCATGAAAAAAACTACCTTGCCCATGATCTTGAATTGGCCGTTGCGGTGTTTGCATTAAAGATTTTCATCATTATTTGTATGGGGTGCATGTTGATGTCTTCACTGATCATAAGAGCCTTCAATATTTCCTCACTCAAAAAGATCTTAACTTGATACAAAGGAGATGGCTAGAACTCCTTAAGGATATGACATGAGTTGGCAATTTGATTATTTACCCATCTAAGTCTCTCCTCTTTTTTTCTCCTCTTGTTCAAATCAAACGAATTTGTTTGAATACGTAATCTATATTCGAAAGGTAAAATTAGTTAATTGTTGAATAGCAAGTTCCAAATTCTGTCTCGGTAGGACATGTATTTCTATTACTATGAAATTCATAAATAAAGTTATTCACACGTCTTGATAATATTTTTCCTTGTTCACAGTTTTGGTTTGTATGTTCATAATGATACCATGAGCTCTTTAGGGTGTCCTCAAGATATGAGTTACTACCCCTTGATAACTTACACTGCTGAAAACTTCATTCTCGATTCTACGAGAATTTTTATGAAAGCCTTTCATTTGCTTCTATATAATATAGAAAGAATAAAAGAGAGAAAGATTCTAAAAAAGATCTTAACTTGATACAAAGGAGATGGCTAGAACTCCTTAAGGATATGACATGAGTGTGCATTACCATCCGCGTAAGGCAAATGTTGTGGCAAATACTTTGAGTCGGGTGTCTATGGGTAGCCTAGCTCATGTGGATGTTGGTGATAGGGAGATGCCTAGAGAGGTGCATAAATTGGCTAGATTGGGGGTAAGGTTAGAAGATGTGGGTAATGGTATGGTTGTTGTTGATGGTTCCAAATCTTCTTTGATTGATGAGGTGATATCAAAACAAGATCTAGACTCATCCTTGCTTGAATTGAAGGCCTTGGTGAAAGAGGGAAAAATAGAGGTTTTCTCCCAAGGGGGAGATGGGACCCTTAGATATCAAAGTAGGTTGTATGTGCCATGTGTTGATGGTTTGAGGGAGAGAATTCTTGATTGAAGCCCACAATTCCTCTTATTCTATCTACCCCAGCTCCACCAAAATGTGTAGGGACTTGAGGGATGTGTATTGGTGGGAAGGCATGAACAGGGACATTGTTAAATTTGTTTCCGGTTGCCATAGTTGCCAACAAGTAAAGGCAGAACATCAAAGATTGGGTGGCCTAACCCAAGACATAAAGATTCCCACTTGGAAGTGGGAGGTGATTAACATGGATTTTGTGGTTGGGTTGCCCAAGACTAGAAAAGGTTTTGATTTCATATGGGTGTTGGTTGATAGGATAGACGAAATCGGCTCACTTTTTATCGGTTAATACTACATATGGGACTGAAGAGTATGCAAGGTTGTACATCAATGAGTTAGTGAGGATACATGGGGTTACTTTATCCATCATATCTGACCGGGGTGCACAATTTACTTCACACTTTTGGAGATCTTTTCAAAGAGGTCTCGGTACCAAAGTTCACCTTAGTATAGCCTTCCACCCTCAAACGGATAGCCAAGCGGAAAGGACGATTCAAACACTTTAGGATATGCTTAGGGCTTGTGTCTTGGAGCGTAAAGTAAGTTGGATGACCATCTTCTATTGATTGAGTTTTCTTACAACAATAGTTATCACTCTAGCATCGGTATGGCTCCATTTGAGGCTCTTTATGGGAGATGTTGTAGATCACTGGTGAGTTGGTTTGAGGTTGGAGAGGTGGATTAATTGGGGCTTGATCTGGTTATGGAAGATCTTAAGAAGTCTAAGATGATTAGGAAAAGGTTG
The DNA here is from genome assembly GCA_011800125.2 of Solanum clarkiae. Taxonomy (NCBI): domain Eukaryota; kingdom Viridiplantae; phylum Streptophyta; class Magnoliopsida; order Solanales; family Solanaceae; genus Solanum; species Solanum clarkiae. Next base: position 5,159 of record JAABOM020040173.1, read on the forward strand.
AGGACAACCCAAAGTCGTCAAAAATCCTATGCCGATGTGAGAAGAAGAGACCTAGAATTCCAAGTGGGTGATTGGGTTTATTTGAAGGTTTCTCCAATAAAAGGCGTAGTCCGTTTTGGTAAAAAAGAAAAGTTGAGTCCAAGGTATGTTGGTCCTTATGAGGTGATTAAGAGGGTTGGCAAGGTACCTTATGAGTTGAAGTTGCCTAGTGAAATGAATTCGGTCCATCCGGTTTTCCATGTCTCTATGTTGAGAAAATATGTTGGTGATCCTAATGTCATTGTACCTCTTGATATTACGGGTGATGTGGAGGATAACTTAACGTATTAGGAGATCCCGGTTTAGATCTTAGATAGGCAAGTAAAGAGATTATGGAACAAAGAAGTGCCATCCATTAAGGTCCTTTGGAGGAACCAACATGTCGAAAGTGCTACTTGGGAGGCCAAAGTGGACATGCAAAATCGGTATCCTTATCTTTTCCCCTCCACTCAAGCCTAAGGTACTAATCCTAAGTCTCCTATGTGATTTCAAGTTCTACATTTCAGCCCCTATGTCAGTCATATGCATTCATGTTTTAGTTGGTAAGCTTATGATGATTTTACACTTATTTTGAGGATTTGAAAATGGTGTTTTACATGTTATGTTGCATTTTCATTACTTCTGATTTGTTTATGATCACTCTTGTCTTGTACGTCTCTTTTACATTCGGGGACGAATGTTCCCAAGGGGGGAGATACTGAAACGACCCTAAAAAGTGCCCAAAAACGTGCCTCGAAATGTCCAAAATTTTTATTTCCATATATCTAAAAATTTCATTCATTATTTCGAAAATCTAACTTCATATTTGTGATCAGGGGGTCAAAATTAAGTGAAAAAGGGACTAACCTCGATTTAAAAGCGAAAGAATAGCAATTATAAATTTTTTAGGAATGATTTCTAGTGAGCTATTCGCAATGCTTCCCTGATGTGCCTTGGGCGCGCTTTCATAAAAATCCCTCTCCGTGACACGGAGATGTGTTTTTTTGCCTGAAAATTTTTCTTGTGCTGCCTAAAATATTCTAAGTGTTGGACCCAAGTTTCCCAAACGTGTTTTTATCTATGCTTAATCAAATTTCATACTTATATCATCCTAAATATTTCCCAATACTCCCCAAAATACTTAGCCATACTTCCTCTCCAAATTCCAAGACTCAAAACCCTCATCCGGACTTACGAATTCTCTTAAGCTTCAAGTCCTAATTGTCAACCCTCACCAAGAACTTCTCCAAAGCTAAGGTATGTGGTGTTGAACCATTGGGTCCTTCCACTTATGGTGCCTAGGTCTCCTTTTTACTAATATTGCATGATTTGATGTTGATTTAACATGCGGCTCTTGTATATTGAGAAATTTACTGCATAGTGACTTTTAGTTCATGAAAGTATGGTTGTTTTAGCATATTTTGAGCTTCAAATCTTGGATCTAATGTTGGATTTGATGAGAGGTTTTGATGTGAATGTCTTGGGGGGTGTTGTAAGGTGTTGATTGATGGTATTACAACGGATTTTCTTACATGATTTCATCTCTAAATTGCATGGTTTTTTATCCCTATTATATACCCCGAAGGTGTTTGCCAAAATGTCCGGTTATGGTTTCATGAGGAAATGAAGGTCCAAAGCATGAGATATGATATGAATGATGTTATGATGATGAAATGAACTTATGTATATGATTATTCCTATATGAAATGTTGCACTAAAGTCTATGATGAATCCTATATAAAGTGTTGCATTAGAGCATACCCGATCCAGGGGGACAAGAGCTCGAGTAACCATGTTGGGGATTTATACTCATCAACTATGCGAGGGGTTTATCCTTCGTCACTATGTTGGTAAGGTGTGATTACCATCAACCATGTGAGGGTTTATACCACACAACCACCAAGGGGTTTATACCTTGAATAGCTAGTTTGGACTATTCTACACGTATGATATTTAATATGAGTATGGATTGCTTAAGCATGTTTTACTTATGGATTGATCATATGTGTCGTATAGCTCTATTACGCCTATTGCCTATTGTTATATGCATGTTGACTATAAAGCTTATCTCTTGTTGCATTGCATCCCACATAATTAGTACATTCAAATGTACTAACGCATACTCTTGCCTACATGATATCACCATGTAGGAACCGGTGCCCAAGTTGATCATCCTCCTCCTCCATGTGGCTAGACGGTGCTATTCCAAGCTTATTGGTGAGTCCTCCATTTCGGGGACTTTGGTTTATATTTTTCCTCTTATCTATATATTGAGACACTATCCTATGTTCTACTTGAATAAGAGGGTGAGTCTGGTTACTTTGTCTTGGCCCCCCGCTCTCTCTATGTATGTAGAGGTGTTTGTTGGACAAGTTATGTATTTATGATATGAGCTATGATTCCTTGTCTCTTGATCTTGACGTGTTGCAAAGCTTTCCCTTATCCCCAATTCCCCATTCTATTCTACATGTCTTTTATATGCTTCCGCGACTAAGGATGTGTAATGACAAGTTAATAGTCTTGTTTGGGGTTCCTTCGGGTTCCCCATTCGCCGTGTCACTTCTAGGTCCCAGGCTTGGGTCGTAATAGTCCTAGATGTGATCAATGAATGGGGAATCTGAAGGAACCCCAAACAAGCCTCTTAGCATATCATTACATATTCTTGGTCACGGAAGCAAGATAAAACAACAATAAGAGAAGATATATAAAAAGGGGAAAGGGTCTAAGGGACATCTTTGATACCATAACAACAAATAGCAAGAGAGTCAAGGCTCATAGCGTTATTACACCACATATCCAATAACATCTCTACTTCATAGATAAGAGCGGGGGCCAAGACTAGCAACTGAGCTCACCCTCATAGTCATAAATATACGATAAAGTAAAGAGAGTCTTAATACATAGTATAAGAGAATAGTCATTATCCCTGGAATGGAGGACTCACCAAAGGCTAACTTGAACAATCCATCTAGCCACGAGAAGAATCAATAGGAGCTCCGATTCCTACATGGTAATAGCATGTAGGCATAGAGTATGCGTTAGTACGTTTGAATGTACTAAGTATGTGAGTTGCAATGCAACAAGAGATAGACATCATAGGCAAAATGTATAAACATAGACAATGGATAGCATACTATCAACATGACATGTATGAATGATGCTTAAAGTAAAACATGTTAATGAATCATATACTTACATAGAATTAGAGCATCCATAGGAATAGATCATCGTCATAGACCAAGTGAGATACTTCCCAACTCCAAGGCACACCATTCCTTGAATGGTGATTGAGGCTTGATACCCTCTCAACAAGGCAACCGAGGCTTGACACCCCCCGTCAAGGTGATTAAGGATTAGTAACCCCTCAACAAGGCAATCGAGGCCTAGCACCCCTTTTTCAAGGTGATTGAGGCTTGGTACCCCCTCAATAAGGTGATTAAGACTTGGCACCCTCGCAAAAAGGTGATTGAGACTTGGCACTCTCGCAACAAGGTGATTGAGGGTTGGCACCCCTCAACAAGGTGATTGTGTTGCAACATCATAGACATTTTTCATGAATTCAACACATATATAACATACTTTCATCATGACAAGGTCATCATATACCTACATTTCCTCTCATCATTATATATCATATGCATACCATTGATTCATCATCATACTATTATTGTTTCATCATCATATAATCATCATAACACTATTCAACTCATAAGACATGCATTGGACCTTCAATGCCTCAAGAAACCCTGTCGGACATTTATCAAACACTTGGCGGGTGTGTAGTACTAGTGTAAAACCATACAATTCAAGAGTAAAATTATGAAAGAAAATCCATTGTAAAACCATCAATCAACACCTTGCAACACCCTCAAGCAATATACATCAAAACCCCTCATCAAATCTTACATTAGACCCGAGATATATAGCTCAACACATGCTAAAACAATCATACTTTCATAAACCCCAAATCACTGTGCAGTGAAATTTATAATAATCAAGACCCATAAGTAAATCAATATTTAAATCATGCAATTTAAGTAAAACAGAGGCTTAGGCACCATGGATGAAAGGACACAATGGTTCGACACCACATACCTTGACCTTGAAAATTTTCTTGAAGAAGACTTTAATGGAGACTTGAAGCTTAAAGGAATTCCTTAGATCCGGATGAGGGTTTTGGGACTTGAATTTGGGAGTAAATATTTGGCTAAGTGTTTTGGTGAGTATTGGGGAATGTTTTGGATGATATGAGGGTGAAATTAGGCTAAGTATAGGTATTTTCAAGTATGGAATATAAGGGTGAAATAAGGTTAAGTATAGGTATTTTCAAGTATGGGAACCCTTAGGCCCAAGACTTGAAAGTCTTGGACCGAAATCAAAAAAACAGGACCAAAATACCGCGACGCTGATTACTCACTAGAATTTGCATTTCTGGACAAACGAGTTCTACGAAAATTGTCATAAATTCTTCTTCTGGATACGGAATGAGGTGAAACTAAGTGCATTGGAAAGCTAATTCAAGAATCTTTGATTTTGTAGGTCGTCACCATCCAATTCTTTGTGTGCTAAGAGATGTGCCTCTTTAAAGTTGACCCTACTAAATCACATTTTTGTGATTTTTGAATTTTGATACGGTTGCTCTAAAATTTGATTAGACCCATTCCCCACTTAATTTGACCCCCAGAACAAGAATATGAAGTCGGATTTTCGAAATAACGAATGAATTTTTAGATATATGGAAATTATGATTTCGGATACTTCCGAGGCACATTTTCGGGCACTTTTAGGGGGTCATTTCAATATCTCCCCCTTAGGAACATTCATCCCCGAATGTAAACGAAACGTACACGACAAGAGTGATAATAAACAAATCAGCCCCAACAAGAATGCAGTATTATATTTAAAACACCATTTTCAAAATCTCAACATAAGTGAAAAGTCACCATAAACTTGCCAACTTAAACATGAATGCATATGAATGACATAGGGGCTGAAACATCAGACTTGGAATCATAAAAAGAACTTGATGTATTATCATATGCTTGAATAGAATGAAAGAGATATGGATATTGCTCCTCCATGCCCGCTTCGGCTCCCCGATAGACACATACGAATAGACGACTCTTCCAAAGGTCCTTAAAGAACACTACATTATTATCAATCAATTTCTCCACTCATCCATCCAATACCTCTACCGGGACCTTCTCCTAAGCCAAATTACCCTCGATAACACACACAACCTCGAAGTATTCTATAACATTAGAGTCACCAATACATCTCCTCAACATAGAAGCATAAAGAGTCGGAGTAACCAAACCCCTCTCCATAGGCAATCCCCAAACTTATGCAACCTTACCAACTTCCCTCTTCACCCTATAAGGACTTACAACCATAACTTAATTGTCAACCTTAAACACACCTAACCCTCTTGGTACCATAAACCACCATCTCCCCCTTGGGAGACAACCTCCACTCTATCATCTTCTCACCCAAAACTTCCAACTCTAATAAGGCAGAATCAAGGCCTTGCCTAATCTAGACCTCCTCAACAAAAGAAGATTTAGAACCACCAAGAACATTATACTATCATTCTCAACTTCCCTCAACCTAACTTCCAATCTAACCACTCGATGGACCCCACTAGTCTCCTCTTTGCCACCCTTATTAACACATGCTAGGTCACCTAAGGCACCGACCACAATATCAGCCATACCGGGAAAAATAATGCATACTCATATCATAATCCATGAAGAATTCTAACCACCTTCTTGCTATCCGCAATGCACACTCGTCATATTTAGCAAACAACCTCTCGTCCTCCAAAACTTGCAACACTACCCCCAAATGATTTACAAGCCCTAAACAAATCAATACTTCATTACTAGAAATCACCAAAAACATACCAAGGTAGGGTTTTAAGACCCTATTCAAGAAATCCACAATCACCACCGGTGCATAAGTCAACCAAACAACTCCATCAATACTAATAATGCTCACTCCTAATCCGAAAAGACACCTAGGGATATCACTTACCTTCATCCTCACTTGGGGACAAACCCAAACCAAAGATCAATCTTAGAGAAGTGACTAACCCATTGTAGTTGACCAAATAGATCGTCTATTCTTAACCATCGTATTACAACCTTACGGGTTGTACACTCATTGGAAGCATGCTATGCAAGTAGCCCAAACTACCCAAGACCTCCAACACATCAAGCTAATTTTAACAAAGATCACAAGACAAGGCTTCTATGCAATAAGAACATGGGCCAACCCTTAGAGACCAATTGAACCTTAAGACAAGAATGGACCTACCTCTTTTGCTACCACTTGACAACCTCCGACTCAAACACGGGTTCATTAGGGAGTCAGATGCTAACTCTACGGGTCTTACCATCAATGGAGACACAACATGCATGCAAGTACTCCATCCCGAGTATAACATCAAAATCCATCACATCAAATCCAACGAGCCACAAGGCAAGACCTAATGCAATACAAACATGAATCAACACCTATGAACCTCCTAGCAACCGTATACTCAACAAAAGGATAGACACCAAGGGTCCACACAATAACTTGGGCACACAAGAAGCCCCGCTCACAACCAAAAGAATAGAGAAGAAATAGTGAAACTCAAATCCATCAAAACAAAACCTTCATCTTACATTCCTTCGCCTACCTCTTTGAAGCAACCTGATCAACTAGAAGAGCAAAGAAAATTCGTTAGAGGGGAAAACCCTATCTTACTTCTAAAGCATGACATGGACCATGAAGAAGGGAAACATTTTCAAAAATGTCTGATAGCCTCCTACTCATAGTTATGGTGCACAACACAACCATGAATAGGACTCTAATCGATGCAGTGTGTTGGACTCCGAGGATCTAACAACCTAGTGCTCTGATACTATCTTTGTCACAACCCAAGCCTAGGGCCTAAACATGAACGACCAATGGGGAAACCGAAGGAACCCTAAACAAGCCTCTTAGCATATCATTACACATCCTTGGTCATGGAAGCAAGATAAAACAACAATAAGAATAGATATATAAAAGGGGAAAAGGGTCTAAGGGACATATTTGATACCATAACAATAAATAGCAAGAGAGTCAAGGCTTATAGCATGATTACACCACACGTCCAACAACACCTCTACTACATAGATAAGAGTGGGGGCCAAAACAAGTAACTAGACTCACCCTCATAGTCATAAGTATATGATAAAGTAAAGAAAGTCTTAATACATAGTATAAGAGAATAGTCATTGTCTTCAGAATAGAGGATTCACCAAAAGCTAACTTGAACAATTCCTCTAGCCACGAGAAGAATCAACAGGAGCTTCGGTTCCTACATGTTAACATCATGTAGGCATAGAGTATGCATTAGTACGTTTGAATGTACTAAGTATATGGGATATAATGCAACAAGAGATAGACATCATAAGAAAAATGCATAAACATAGACAATGGATAACATACTATCAATATGACATATATGAATGATGCTTAAAGTAAAACATATTGGTGAATCATATGCTTATATAGAATTAGAGCATGCATAGGAATAGACCATCATCATAGACCAAGTGAGTTATTTCCCAACTCCAAGGCACACCATTCCTCGAATGGAGATTGAGGCTTGATATCCCCTCAACAAGGCAACCGAGGCTTGACACCCCCTTGTCAAGGTGATTGAGGCTTGGTACCCCCTCAACAAGGCAATTGAGGCTTGGCACCTCCTTATCAAGGTGATTGAGGCTTGGCACCCCCTCAACAAGGTGATTGAGACTTAGCACCCTCTCAACAAGGTGATTGACACTTGGGACCCTCACAACAAGGTGATTGAAGCTTGGCACCCCCTCAACAAGGTAATTGTCTTGCAACATCATAGATACTTTTCATGAATTCCACACATATATAACATACTTTCATCATCACAAGGTCATCATGTACCTATATTTCCTCTCATTATTATACATCATATGCATACTATTGATTCATCATCATGCCATCATCATTTCATCATCATATAATCATCATAATACTATTCAACTCATAAGACATGTATTGGACCTTCAATGCCTCAAGAAATCCTAGCCGAATATTTTATCAAATATTTGACGGGTGTGTAATGTTAGTGTAAAATCATGCATTTCAAAGGCAAAATCATGCAAAAAAAATTCATTGTAAAACCATCAATCAACACCTTGCAACACCCTCAAGTAATATACATCAAAACCCCTCATCAAATCTTACATTAGACCCGAGATTTATAGCTCAAAATATGCTAAAACAATCATACTTTCATAAATCCCAAATCACTGTGCAGTGAAATTTATAATAATCAAGGCCCATAAGTAAATCAACATTTAAATTATGCAATTTAAGTAAAAAGGAGGCTTAGGCACCATAAGTGGAAGGACCCAATGGTTCAATACCACATACCTTGACCTTGAAGAATTTCTTGAAGAAGACTTTTATGGAGACTTGAAGCTTGAATGAATTCCTTAGATCCGGATGAGGGTTTTGGGACTTGAATTTGGGAGTAAATATTTGGATAAGTATTTTGGTGAGTATTTGGAAATGTTTTGAATGATATGAGGGTGAAACAAGGCTAAGTATAGGTATTTTCAAGTTTGGGATATGAGAGTGAAGTAAAGCCAAGTATAGGTATTTTCAAGTATGGGAACCCTTAGGTCCAAGACTTAAAAGTCTTGGACAAAAAAAAAAGGACCAAAATAACACATTGCGACGCTGATTACTCACTGGAATTTGCATTTCTGCACAAACGAATTCTACGAAAATGGGCATAAATTCTTCAACCGAACTCAGAATGAGGTGAAACCAAGTGCATAGGAAAGCTAATTCAAAGAGCTTTAATTTGGTAGGTTTTGGACCACCCAGTCCTTTGTGTGCTAAGAGATATTCCCCTTTAAAGTTGACCCTCCTAAATCGCATTTTTGCCATTTTCAAATTTTGATACGGTTGCTCTAAAACGATGCAATCCAAAAGGGTACGTCAGAACTTGGAATGCACTGGTATGTAAAATAGGTCAAGAAACAGATAAAGATCGGACTCAATCAAATAACTCGACTCAGGACTCAACTCTTCATCTCATAACTCAACTCAAATAAATCATGCAAGTTTAATATTTGAAATCATGCTTTAGAAGTAGACTCAGTGTTTAATGTAACTCAGTTTGAAAATCATGATATGATCAACTCAGTTTATGCAAGTTTAGAATAAATCAAGCTTTTAAAGTATTCCTAGTAAAATAGACTCATTTTGGAAATCTCATGCTCAATCAATGTTGCTTGGGAGTTTCTCTAACCGACATATTCTCCACCCTACCATTATTACATGGCGAGGTATAAAGAATGAGCCATAATTGCCACACCTGTTCTTAACTTGCCACGAAAAAGGACGTGTCAACTCTACCTCTCTCTCTCTTGGATCCTTAAGAGATGTCCACTTGCGAGACAAGAGTCACCAGAATGAGCCACATGACTATCATACACTGACAACGTAGTTCTGTGAGATTGAGTAGGTATACGAATGCTCGCTCACCAATTTAGACATATACACTCGCTCTCCGCTTGGTGTTTGTCCCAAGACTAAAACTTGTTCATAGTAATTAGCTCAACTCGTCTCTTTGACTCATCTAAGACAAGTCAACTCAGTTTTCAGTAGCTCAACTCAATTACTCAACAACTCAATAACTCAGAACTGTCATCCATGCAATGCAACTCAAGACTCTACTCCACATCATGCAAGAATGTCACGAATTATAGTCAAGTGACGTCACATTATCCATACTCAACACATATAACATGATGGATACTCATTACATGCACACATGAAGCAAGCAAACATACATGAAGCAAGAAAACATACTTTTCAGGTTCACATTAATTAGTTTCAAAAGTTAGGGCACCAATTCCAGTTTAATCGTTAAGCAATAAAAATTGTAAAGTTAGGGTTAAGGTATCAAGCATGCGATATACATTCATAACTCATGATAATAGCGATGAGACTCACAAGTTTACTCAAATACATTCATGAAACTACAACACATGCAAGAATTTAAGACTCAAGGATTATAGGATTTAAAGTATACAATCAATGTATCTAAACTCGACTCGAATTGACGAAGAGGCGCATGGATGAACGTTATCCGGTGCTTTAGGTAGCCTTATATACCTGGAACGAAGATAGAAAAATGAAGATTAGCCTTAAATCTCTTGAACCCTAGCATCACCTTTTCTCCTTAGACCTAGTTCTTAAGATGAATAGCGTAAATGGTTGAACATTCACAATTAGGAATTGAGATAGGGCTGAAAACAACTTCAAAATGACATGGTTTTAGTCTAGAATTGGTGAGGAAAAGTCTGGAATGCCCCTTAAAAGATTTAAAATTTTTGAACTTTGATGAAACAGGTCGGGGTGGACGTGTCCCGTACTTATGTATTTTTGAAATTCAATTCTGTCAAAAAAATTCAAAAAAAAATTAAGTGTGGGTCCGCGACCAGGGCGCGTCGCGGCCCTGACGCGTACCCTCACTGTCTCGATTTTTAAATCAAAAAATTATTTTTTGATCTGGTTACTCTAAAATTTGAATGAGGCCATTTTCCCACTCAATTTTTCGTGTTGATTGCAAATCTGATATCAAATTTGCAAACGGAGCATGGAAAGATGTATTATGAATGCATCTATCCTCTAGGGGTATTTTGAAAATTTTACCGGGTGTTACAATTTCAACATATTGTAACAAGTTTATATCTTGTATTACTATATTTGTTTTATCTTGTAAATTATTTTTAATCACCAAAAGGTAACATTTTGGTTCAAATAAATTAAAAGGGAAAATATGTCGAACAAAATGATTTTACAATTATATTTGTTATTCTACTGATAAATTAGATAAATGAAGTTATCTTAAGTTAAATTTATGAGTAATTGTTGTAAAAATATTTTGTTTTATGGCAACTAAGGATATTCTCATAATTTATGCACTGATAACTTTCATTGTGATATTTATTTATACTGTTCTTTGCTTGAGTCATTGTCACGACCCGAAATTCAGGCGTGACGGCACTCGTCTTTTCCCACCAAAACAAGTCAGCCTACAACCCAACTATAACTTTAAAATGCGGAATTATAATCAAAATGAAAGTTCAATTTAATGAAAATCCACCAAGACCTGGTTGTCACATGCACAAGCTTCTAATGTAATACAATAGATTCGAAAGAAAATACAAGTATCAAATGATGTTGTCTCTAGAATAGAACAAAATCATTAAATAGGAGTAAGAAGACAGCTGGGATGGCAAACAGCTACCTCTCACAATCTCCACAGAAAGCCTCGGACAAGGAAAAGTAGAGAGTGTCACAACGATCCGGGCTCGTAACCT
>JAABOM020040192.1:0-16586 GCA_011800125.2 Solanum clarkiae
TATAATTTTCTTCCAACTAAAATAGACTTGATTAAAAAAAATATCAAAAAGTTTTAAAAAATAATTATAAAAAGGGTCCAAAAGGATTTAAAAAATAGGCAAACAAAATTTTCCAAAAACGTTACGAATTTGCAAGGAATCCTAATTCTAATCCTAATCTAGTTCCAATATAAAGTCCTTATAATTCTTGAAGTTCAAAAGATCTATGAAAACAATTTAGCAAATAAGTAATTTAATAACCATGAAAAAAATTATGTATAATTTTATTGATTGACATGATATATTATTTTTCTTAATTTATTATTTTATCATTTAAACATTTAGTTTCAAGATTCACTTTTGGATTATAATTTCTTTATATTTAGAATTTTCTTTTGATTTAGGACTACTCTATATAAATAATTTTTTAGGCTATGAAGAAAAAGAAAGGAAAAATATTATTGTAATGCTTAAGACTTAAAATTTGATTATCAAATATTTTGTTAATAAAATTATGTAATACAACAAATTTAAAAAGAAAAAAAATCAGTAAAATTATGTTGAAAATCTTAAACTACTCCTTTTTTCTATTAATTATTTAAATTCTAACAATTCAACTTTAAAATTATTACTTTATGTATTCATAAACTGTTAACATATATCTATCTATCTATATATATATATATATATAGTAATTGAATTTGGTTTTCTTATCCTTCTCGGTTGACAATTGATTAAACAATTGCATGAAACTGATAATATTTATTTGAATTTTTATTCACATGAATATTGTATTTATTTTAACAAGCGTATACTAAAAGCGTGAAGACTCTTACAAATTTTGTTTCAACTTTTAGCCCTTCATTAAAAGTGTCTTCTTTAGACAAAATAGTCTTTTCATATTTTTTCTTCAATTATTATTTTCTTAAAAATATTTAAGACTCTGATAATTAAAAATATTCTTATTAAATCTTTTCTAATTTGAATCGGATAGGAATTCCTATGTGAAAATTTTAAATTAAATAAAATTTTACTTTTTTTAGAATTTTAAAATTTATTAAAATACTTATTTCATCTAGGTAAGAAATCTTGACACTTAAAAGTTTCCTTAGTTGAACAATGTAAATTTCTAATTATTAGACATTCATGTTTTGAAAATCTTGCATTAATTATATATCCCTAAAGTTTTGATTTTCTTCTCATGTAGGAGTCCCTTTTTGCTTTTAGTTAAAACTGTTAGTATTCAAATTTTCTATAAGTTGGGAGTCTTTTGTTTGTACTAATAAATACGACTTAGGTCATTTAATTATTTCAATGTTTCGTATTCTTTTATTATGAATTTTTCTAGTTTGCTTGGATCTTTTTTTTAAAAAAAATAAATTATAGAATAATATCTACTATAATCACTGAATAGTTTTGTTTAGGGGAAGATTATTTTGTTCAAAACGTTTCTATTTTTAATATTAATTTTTTTTGAATATGTAGATCACTTGACCAAGCAATATCAAATATTATGCTTCCTTTATTATTACTTTTCTTAGTTATCTAATTTATCGTTGTCAATGTTCTTAATTGTTAGCTTACGCATAAGCCCATGTAGAATAATTAGGGGGCATGCTTATTATTTTGATATATTTCAATTCTAACATTTTAACAACTAATATTAGTGCATAACAAAATTATGCAATCAATATTTGTACGATATTAAAAGTATGAAGGTCCTTAAAAATGTTGTTTGAACTTTTTTTCCTTCATTAAAAGATTCTGTCTTAGATAAAATTGACTTTTCAGTATTTTTCTTTAATTACTATACCTTTATTTTAATCCTTCATTAAAAGACTCTACTTTTCATAAAATCTCCTTTACACTATTTTTATTCAATTATTATACTGTAATACTTGGTAAAATTATCAAAATACCCCTAGAGAAGGGATGTGTACATAATGTGTCTTCCCATGATTCGTTTGCAAATCCGAGGTCGGATATGCGATCAACATAAAAAATTGAGTGAGAAATTGGTCTAGGTCGATTTTTAGACCGATCGGATCCAAAGATACCTTTTCAGTCCGAAAACGAAAGCTGTGTTTGTGACGTGCCTCTGTAGCAAAACACTTAATTTTTTTTAAATTTTTTTACGGGATTGGAAAAACTAGTTCGAAAAATTTTCGGAAAAAATACACATAGGCACGACGGGTTCGCATCACGAACCTACTATTTCGAGATTGAAATTTTCTCTACAAATCGTGAGGGACATTCCGGACAATTTTCAACCCCTCATAAACTCTAAACACGATCAAAAGAGGTCTTTTTGAGCGTAAAAAGGGTCTAAAATCCTATTCTAAGTCCTTTCTAAGTCTTGGAGAAAGTTAGGGCTTGAGAGAAAAGAAGAGAGAAGCGTAGATTGGAGAATTAGAAGGCAAATTCTTGATGTTGATTGTTGATAACTTAATCCCAAGTATGTAAGGCTAAACTCAAAACATGAGATTGTTCTCTCATGCGCTCCATAGATTGTCATAGAAGAGTTGAAAGTCCCAAGAGTTTACATACATGATTCTTGATAGTTTTACTTGAAATTTATATTAATTATATGTATTTTCTTATATTGATGATCATCATAAACTTATCTTTCTTGAATTGAATATTTTTTATGAGATATTGCATAACCCTACATGATAATTTTGTAAGCATGCATGAATAAACTTGGGGATTGAGTCTAGAGCCTTGATTTGAGAATGTCGATTGTGATTGTAATGTAAGAATGATAATGAGTTGATAGAACTTGATAGTCCTATGAGTCCCCATAAATGAACTCTAATTCTTTGTCTATTCAATTGTTTCCTAATGATTGTTTTAAGCCTTGAGCTTTTGATTGAGATGTTGATTGATGAGATGATGAGAGTCTTTGTGTAACTGATTGATTGATGAGAGCCTCCACGAGGTTGATTCAAATAGTTTGATTGGGATGGATTATCTTATGAGTATTGAGTCTTGGGAGGAGTATCGAGTACCAAAAGAGCAAGAGTTAATACAACTAACACTTGTCAAACTACATAGCCAAGCGTAGGTGAGGATTAGGACTACCACATCACATCTTATCGAGGTCCTCTCTGATTAGAAGTCCCTGAAATAATAGAGGACTTGTAAATAGCCATCTCCATTTTGGACTTGTCCATTATGGTTTCGATTCGTTCTCTACCTGGCAAGAATGGAAGGTTGTGGCAACAACGGTGGCTTATTGTACAATAATTGGCTCATAAGTGATTGTTGTCGGATAAGAGAAACTCCAAAAAAATTTTCACCTTGAGTACTCTGAGTCGAGATGAGATGAGATAAATTAAATTGAGTTACTTTTGAGATGAGTCTGATTTAATTGGTGAGGTTTGATTGGTTGATGGGTCTTGTCTATTCTTTATTTTTGCTTTAGATAGACACTTGACATGGTGATTGGTTACTATTCTGAGTTGATATTGTTCCATATTATTCTACTTGTTTCTATTTTATTCAGTTATTTTACATACTATACATTTCATGTACTGACGCCACTCGGCGCTGCATCATTTTATGATGCATATACAGGGATTTGAAATCATCAACAGGGGCATCGTTGAGGATATATGATGTTCAGCTGATTGGTGAGCCTCTTCTACTTCGGAGGATTCAATATGCTTATTTTCATCTTGCTTTAGAATTAGACTTGATTAACTTTATTTTGATTGAGGTGGCCATGGGTCTATCATTGACAACACTTGATAGTGATAGAGGCTTTATAGACTAGAGTTGGATTGTTGATTGTTAAGATTATGAGCTAGTACTTTCTACTATCCTTTTCATTTATAAATTACTTTGAGACTAGATAATGAGATGTGACCATTTACTTTTTTTTTTTATCTTCCGCTGATTAGTAGAGTTTGTTGATTGGATGAGGCCAAGTGGTTTGTTTAGGAACTAACAATAGTATCTGGGTGCCAACTATAGCTAGAGTACCCTCCTAGGCTGTGACAAGTACAATTATAATGAAATTACATATTGACTATAATATACATGACCAAAATTAAAATGAAGAATTATTTTTTTTACTAGTTCCTACCCAAAGAATCTTTTTTCAATTAAAATAAACTTGATAAAAAAATAATCAAAAAACTTTTAAAATAATAGACAAAAAAAAAAGTTTTTAAAAAGTCCAAAAAAGGCATAAAACATTCAAAAAAGATATAACCTAAAGTTTAGGAAAAAGTTTTTTACAAACACTCAAATTGCTAAATTTATTAGGCACTTCTAAGACAACAACTTTACCTTTTATTAGAAAATGTCAGTCAAAAGAAGTCAAAATATACAGACATTTTTTTTTTAAATTTTAATAGAATCCTAAAATTGTCCAAAATTATACTAACACACTAATTTATTTTAAATAGAATCAAAAACTTTTATAGTGAACGTATTTGATATTTTTTCTTACTGTAATTAAACTTTTAGTATATATGTTATAACCATCGAAGATTTGATGTGATGCACACGTGCAATGCATATAGACTAAACTAGTATATGTATAAATTATGTAATTTTTATGAATTTTATAGTTAGGTATTTTAATTGTTACTTTTCATAATTATTCAAAAATCACTTCAAAAAAATATTATTTTATTTATTTTATCTTTGTCTCAGTAT
This sequence comes from Solanum clarkiae, assembly GCA_011800125.2. Lineage (NCBI taxonomy): Eukaryota > Viridiplantae > Streptophyta > Magnoliopsida > Solanales > Solanaceae > Solanum > Solanum clarkiae. The sequence continues at coordinate 4,645 of JAABOM020040192.1, forward strand.
AATTATGAATTGTTTTCGGGTTAATTATTTCACTTTTCAATTTTAAGAAGATCTTAATCGATTTATATTAATGCATCTTATAGTCAAAATTAGCTCTTTTTGGTTACTCTTTGAATCCTAAATTGACCACAATTTCAATTTTTAAATGGCTAATTTATTAAAGGGGCAACTAACACAAATCACATACTTTTTGGAGCTAATTCCAATAATTACCCACTCTTTTCAAAATTACCAAAAATTCCTTCTTTTTGTTACAAAAAATAAAATTAGGAATACATGTCGAAAAGTAGGAGCATTAGGAGATATACACGGAGAAGTACGGATTATAATTTATATCAATAAGTGTTGAAGTTTTGTATCATTTAAGGAATTTTTATAATTTTGTAAAAGAGACTGGATTATATGAAATTATGTAAATATAAATTGTGTATTTCTATAACTTTTGCTAATTTTAAACCAATTTTCCCTCCCTTTAACCCACTTTTTAGACCAAAATTGATCCTTTTATGGACCAATCTCGCAACCCAAAATCGGCCCAATTCTCCTTTTAATTTATCAATTCAGCAACAATACACACAATTTATATTAATAAAAATTATACAAATCCCATACAATAAAGTGATAATTCCTTTCTATACCAACTATTTCTAAAATCCCCTAAAAGTCAGGAGCATGATATCTTAGTTGGTGTTTGATACCTCTCAAAAAAAAAGGAAAGAGTCTAGTTAATTACGCATAAAAAGGGGACAACTGAAAAATCTAATTAATTTCTCCATTGATCACGCTGATTCATTATTGAGAGAGGGTTTAAGCGATATGTATGCCTAACAAAATACAAACTAAATTCAAAAAGATTTCTGCCATATTGCGTTCAAAATAATTGAAAAACTGACGTTGGATTCCTTTTTTGAAGAAAATCGAGTTGGAGAACGTATGGATAGAGGGTGAAATTTCAAAGTAAAAAGATCAAACTCAAAAGGTACGTATGTAGTATGAAATTTTTTCTTTTATACATGTGTTGTGAAATATAAATCTTGAATCTCATAATCAGAAAATTTGGTGGTTGGATTGATGCAATTTATATAAAAAGCACAAGAATATGATGTTAGAAGTATCAAAGGAGGCAAAAATTATGATACTCATTTTTTGAGAAATTAATGAAGAGAAGGTAATGTTTGCTGAAAGCATTGGGAGAAATCAAACAAAAAATAAAGATTGTTGATTTGATTATTCTGCCTGTCACGTGGACCAGAAAAGTATCAGGCAATATATAGTGTATTTTTTGATACTTACAATATTTTTTTTTTTACTTTTAATGACTTTTGTTATATAATTTTTTTTATAGATATGTGTTAAAATATTTCTCGAATGATTGTGGTTGGAGAATAAAAGAGTTATACAAGAAAAACACAGAAGTATTTAAGATTAGATACTTCAATGATGTTCATACGTGTCCTATGACGGAAAGGATGCTGAACAAAGTAGAAGCGACGTTGTCGTTTGTGAGAGGTGTGATAGCACCAAAGTTGATTAACGATAAAAGAAGTTACACACCAAATGATATAGTCGAGGATTTCAAGACGACTTTTGGGATAGATATTACATATCAGAAAGCGTGGCATGCGAAGGAAAAAGCATTAGAGATGTTGAGGGAAAAGCCAACAGATGGTTATAGGAAGATGCCAATGCATATATACATGCAAAAATAGAGAAAAGACTTTGTATACTAGAGAAACGATGGATAAGAAATTTGAGGACATTTTGATTGAGAATACAATTAAATGTGCAAGAGTAAAGGTAAGTAACAATACTTGATTTAATAAAAAATAGATTGTAAGGTATGAAAAAAAAGTTAATGACCTGTGATGCTTGTGTTCTATTTAACAAAAGTAAAATAAATTAAAATGTTATAATAAGTTGAAGAATTATTTGTTGACATTTTGCAGGTCATTTCTTCTCCTGAATTCATCTATTCAATTTATGATACCAGTAGAAGATATGTTGTTTGCCTAGAAAGAAAAATATATTATTGTGGGAAGTTTCAGCTTGATAAGATACCATGCTCACATGCAATTGCAGTTTTGAAGAGCAAAAATGTGACTAATATGTATTCATATCTCTCTAATTATTACAAACCAGAAGCATTGACAATACTTATGAGGTTTCAATGATTTCGATGCCCGACAGGGAGAACTGGTCTGCACCAAAATATATTGTGTGTGAAGTTGTTCTTCCACCAAAATACAGAAGGATGCTTAGAAGATCGAGAAAGGGCAGAAAAAAGGCTTATGTGAAAAGTCCGGATCAACCATAAATCATTATGCACGTTGTGGCCATGAAGGACACAACGGAAGACCTTGCACTTTCTATCCCAAGGAGAAATGGTAGGTTGATATGTAGTTAAAAATTTATTTTGGGATAGTATGAACAACAAGTTGGGTGAACATTTCTTTGGAAAAATAAAAAATCACGTTGACTATGTATGAATTAGTTCCTTATCTTATTTTTTTTTCTGATTCTTTATATCCCAGGACAAAATAATACTTTTATATGTTTTTATGAATAACAGTTGTTGTTGACACCCAATTTTTACCCTTCACGGTGTTAAATTAATCATCGATCTTTATTTTTAGCCATTTTTAAATAATATTTTCAAAAAAAAAAAATTAATCCGGGTGCGTGTGATACACGCGCCCCTAATTCTCCAAATAACCCTTTTCCCACGCCCATTTTGCTTCTTCTTCTCCATTACCCTTTCCCCGACCCCCAAACTCTTTCCCCTGATGCAGCCGCCTCCCTCTCATCTTCTTCACCTCTTCAGACCCACAACCAAATCTCCCCTTCCTCTTCTTCTTCTTCTCTTTCTTCTTCGTTCCCACTGAAACCCAAAAACCAGAACCAAAACCAAAGCGCCGAGACAAATTCGAAAAATGAATTGGCCAAATCCCTCAATCAGCGGGATTTCAATCCGTTGGCGATTTGGCAAAATCCCATCCGATTTCCTCCCATTTTTAAAACCCTAATCGTCCCTATATAATCTCCCCTTCGTCTTCGTTTTAAAGGGGGGAAGGAGAGAAAAATCAAGTTCGATTCAAGTATTCTAGGGCAGTCGAATATCATCGAAATCCCCTGAGAAATTCGAGCCAACTTCAATCCTCATCTATTTGTGAATTTCGTAAAATCTTTTAGTTAGAATATCGCTTGTCAATATAGAAATCGACGCGTTTGATTCCTGATTCAAGTTAGTTCGCAAAACTCGATTCCAAGTGGTGCAAACGACTCTCTCACCTTGTCGTCCTAGTTCCTGCTCTGATAAAGGTAATTCCCCAACCTCATTTTCATTTTTGAATGCCATACATTGTGACTAAATGGGTTTTGCTGAAATTATGTCGAAGTTATTCGTATTTGCATTGGTTCGTTGCTGACTGGGAATTCCCTGTTATGACGAACTAATGTTGTGGTGCTATCGTCGTTTGGTTGTCAAGATTTGTTAAGAACTGTGTTGTGATGTCATTAGTTGTTATTTTGTCTTAGATTGGATAATGTTGGTTCTGCTTTATCTTCTGGTTTAGAGTCTAACGTGTGTATCTTTCAAGTTTATAATTGCTACATGTTGTGTTCGCCATATGCCTGTAAGTATACTCATGTTAATAACAAACGTTTGATTTCTGAACGAAATACCCCTAATCTACAGTCATGGATTCGTAATTGGTTTTAGGCTTAACCATGGCTACTGGTTTTCCACACCACTGCCTGTGACTTAACGTTTCAGTCCATGAACGATATTTGGGTGTCCATTTTGGTTATTGCTTTACTAGGAAATTCCTAACATGTTCCATTCAGCACCGGCTATTGTTAAATATTGCCTACTCAATATTTGCTTCTCGCTAGGATTAATTCAAGTACAATATGATCATGAATAGTCCAATAGTTATGAGATGATTTTGTTGTCAGGTGGTCCCCTTTGGTTAGGAAGTGCTCTTGTCATTGTTCCCGTATTATGTGGTATAGCTCTTTCAATTTCAAAATTTAAAGGATGTCATGTTTGTTTACTGTAAAGGATGGCAGTCTGCTTCACAGTCTTGTATGCTTTGTAAATATGGTTATTCTCCTTTCTTGCTTGAATTTGTTTCTGGTTTGGCCTGGCTTACTCATGTAGTTTCATTTCAAGCATGAACATAAAAGAGATTTAGTGTTAATTTCTCTTGATTACTAATGAGGTTTTGATAAGTTCAATGACACGTTCAGTCTGCATATGACATTCGAGTACTGTCTTGTAAATCCTTCTGATTCTCCCTCTGATTCCTGGTAACTGTTAAGTTCAAACTTGAGGATGTATTTGTTCTGTTAAGATTCACTTCTTGGTCTGTTCATGAAGCTGTTTAAATAGGAATATAGTAAATGAGTGAAGTTGAACTCATTTGATTCCAATACTTGACTGCATCTTGTCTCTTGTGCGATCAAGTTTAGCTTTATAAAATTGGTATCGTTTACTAATTTCTCTGATTTCCAATTTCAAGGTTCGCTGTTAGGTTTTATTCCCTTTTCATGTCGTCTCTTATCTCTTTAGACTTGCATTCATAAGTTCGATTGACTAATTGATAACTGAACCTTGGCAAAATGATGCTGTCTAGTCCTTGTCCTTATACTGTTTGCTATTGTTTCGAACATAGTTTATTAGTTCACTATTTAAAGCATATCACTTTAGTTCTCGTTTGATCTTTTCTAGAATTCAGAACTTCCTTTGGATTACAAGTGTGGTTATACCGGTCTTCATTCTGTTAAACTTTTGTGGAAAAAGGATACTGTTTCTGGCTGCTGCAACCTATCCCTACTGCAACCTATCCCTGCTGCAACTTTTTCCTGCTTCGTTTTTTGGTCATCAGCATCTTGAGCTATCTGTTTGTCAATTTTCCTTTAGTTGTTATCATAGTTATATCTAATAGTCATCCATTAAACAAGATGAGAGTTGGTCTCTTAAGTTGGTTCATGTGGCATGTTGCGTTTATGTTGTTTGACTCTTTTAAAACTTTGGATTGTAAGAAATGCATACACCCTACTTGTGCACATTCCCTTAGCTGCTGCCTGTTGGTTTAGTAAGATGTTCCCAGGTTGTTAAAGGGATTATTTGCTTAGTTTGGTTGTTTAATGGTTGATTTGTTCCCACTTGCTACACAACGTTACGATTTACCACTGTTATGTGTATGATGATTTGGTTAAAATGCGCTGATTTGTGACTAATTTGGCCCTGCCTGTTGCCTAATGTTAAGAATAAGCAAAGGGGAACAAAGGTAAGCAAAACTGGAATGCATTTAAGTATCTGAACAAATTTGGAATAATTTGTCCTCATTCTTACTTGTTTAACTTTTAGTTTGTTATGCATTTGCGATATTTGGATTGAGATACTATCTATTGATGAAATGCTAATCATTATTGTCATTTCTTTGCATGAATATACCAATCTGAGTCCGGTACGGACTCCCCTCTCATTTGCATTTCCTTGGGCCATGGAGGTCCAAACCTCTTTTTCTCCGAGTCAACCCAATTCCTAGGAAGAAGAAGCTATTAAATAGATCCCGGAAGCGAGGAAATGGTCTTTGAAAGTTGCAGCAAAGTTAAAATGGGATAAGGGCCACTTCAACTCTTTCTTTTATTTTTTTTTATTTTTATCTCATTTTGTATTTGTGTGAATACTAAAATTTTGTCCTATTGGTTTCAATTTAATTAAGTTCTCCAATAAGTCAAACCATTTATGTTATTTATTTTTTTTCTTTTCCCAAAAAGATTTTGCATTTAATGATTAAAAAAAATAATAATAAAAAATGTAATTTTGTCATTTTCAAGTTTAGTCAATTTGTCAACCTTAATTAATTGCTTTAAGCCTAGTTAAATTTTTTTCAAGTTTAATCAAATCTTTTCAAGTCTAGCCAAAATATTTTCAAATCTATTCGAAATCTTTTTAAGTCAATTAAATTTTCAAAAGTTAGTCAAATTTCTTAATCGCCGGATAACTGCATTTAGCAGCCATTTCGAGTGCGTAAAACCTTCTCGAAGTGGAAATGTGAACCCGAACCTTATCTCTGGATTTTTAAAAGATTTTTTCTGTTAGGTCTTTTAAAAAATATTTTTTGGTTTCCTAATTATCCGTAAAATTAGGTGGCAACTCTGTTTTATTTCAAAATTTCAAAAAAAAAATTTGGTTTTTCTCAAATTAATTGAGTTTTAAACCGATTTTTCATTTTTTCTTTTTAAGTCGGTCATTTTTCGGCGTAACAGTTGTAAGAAAATAGATATATGATTATGACCTTTTGTTTTAATTTTGTGCATAAATATCTATATTAAAAATCTGATACTCAGTTACACACCACCTTGTTTATTCATGCCATAGATAGTTTCATTAATATTTTTAATTAGGTAATCATGTATTTAAGATTTTAAAATTTTGGTAATATAATGTTTGATATTAGATAAATATGTAAGTATCAATTAACAAACACAACATGCCATATAGAGGATAGTTAAATTGTTTCAGATAGTGTGTCAAGTATCTATAAGCTAAAATTGTAAGAAAATCAACATGCCATATAAAGGACAATTAACCAATTTAATACAGTGTGTCAAATATCTATAGATAAAAATATAAGAAGTATCATTTATGTAACATTTAGTTGTATATTTGGATACATGATTCAAAGTATCATATGGTTTTTTCTTTTAAATTTTGCATATGAAAATATTAAAAGATAAAAAAATAAAAAAAATAAAAAAACACTTAATATGAGAAAAAAATGTAAGTGCTAAAGAAACAAATGACAAAGAAAGATATATTGAAATTTATAAGTTTACTTCAATACTAGAAGAAAATTATCGAAAAAAGTAACTTGTCTGTTCAAAACATAAAAGCTGCATAGTTTGCCTTAACAAGTCTAAGTATTAGTTTTAGGAAATCATGATTGAATTTTAAAGGGATGCAAATTAAGATAGATGAATCAGCCTATCACTGTCCGACGTAATGAAAATCCTTCGGCTTGGATGGATCATCGTTTTCACTATCGTAATCGTCATAGCCCTTGTCAAAATCATATTTTCATAATAGCGTGGTGTATATCTTCCAAAGATACTCCACATGCAATGGGTGCGTTGGGATGGAGATCCTATCACTTACATACCAACGTACGCAATGACAAATACACCACAATTTCTGTGGTGGCAAAATATGAAAAAAAATAATATGATTAAAGGACTACATAACAATGAAAAAATTTACACGCTGTCGCTTTACTGTTGTGAAATTCCTTACACAAATTCAACCTTTTTGGAAATTTCTTTACCTATCATTTTCCCAATTGTCTTATCCTGGTATGCCTCAAGAGTGGACCAGTCAATCCTAATATTTTTTCTGAATTACTTATAATTGACTATATTTGATGTTAATGTATTTCATATATGTTATTGATACCTGATGCAAATGATATAATTAGCTATACTATTGATACCTGTTATTGATACTTGAATTAATATGGTTCAATTATGTAAATGATACCCTATTTATATGAATTTTATATGATTTTATTTGCATATACTATATGCCTAAATTATATAATTTTATTGTTTTCATACTTTATTATCAGTAATTCAGACAAAGGATTTTGATACCTGATTTTAATGCTTAAAGAATGATTTTTTGATACTTATTTTTAAATAATTTCATATGTTTGTCATTATGCTTTGTTTAACATAAAAAACGCAAGTTTGATACCTGCAATCATTAAAGCCCTAAATTGTTTGACTATATAAAATATCAAAATTTGAATTGTGACTTTAAATGTAGCAATGAGCCTGATTTAAAGATTAATAGCTACCTTCATATAGATTTATGCCTATTCAGGTAATTCTTCAGCAAAAATCAATAAATTCACAATGAATACTTGAAAAAAATCAGTTGTATCAAATTAGGTTAAAAATCGCACCTTTGGTAGCGATGGGTGGGTGGCGATGAGTTTGTCCTTTTTCCTTTTTCTTTTTACATGTGCTTTTTTCCTAGATGAGGATTTTGAAGTTGAACCTTTCTCCTTCATAACCTCTGTTTCGACTACCAAGTCATCTTCAATGGTGTCTTGTTGAGCCTCGAATGTTGACTCTACAGTAGTTGATGGATGGTTGTCAGGGAAAGAAACATCTTGTGTAACACCAAGGCTGAATGATGGTTGAATATGCATTATAACCACTGATACTACTAAAAAAGAAAGAAAAAATGGTGAAAAAACAAAGAAGATTAAGAAGAAAAGGACAACTTCTTTGGTATACGGGAAAGAACAAAAAAATTTGCTAAAATTTAAATTTTGCAATTAATTGTGATTGAATGGAAACTGATCAGTGATTGACACTGATTAGACACTTTTTGCTTGAAAATTGGCGTAAAAATGGTAAAGAAAATATATTGAGCGGTAGAATTAATTGTCTTATCGTAAGTATCTGAAGTTAAGTGAGAGAAAGAAAAAAGTGGGATTTTTGTAATTTTTACATATGGTATATTTAAGATTTTGATAAAATATATTGTGTATTCCAATAATTTTTCCTTTTATTATTTACCTCAACCTTATGCATGTGCCCCCTTTTATTTCTTTTCTCTTTCTGTTCGTCCATCTCAAGTGCCCTATCCCCTTCATCTCTTGAAGCGACGAAGCAACCCAAAATGACAACCTACAAAGCTTCAGTAGGAATGACCCAAAATGATGCAACAACAGTGATCATATGGCCCCTTTGGTACTCTAACGTTCAAATTTTGAATTAAAAACCCCAAAATTGTCCAAATTCCCCCCCTCCCCCCCCCCCCCAAAAAAAGGACCTAAATTTTGCCTATAAAAGCTGCACTTTTCTCATCGGAAAAGGGAACTTTTTCTGTCGGTTTCTTCTCTAAAAATACAAGTTTTACGGTTTTTTCATTCTAGAGTTCATTAAAATCAGAAATTGAAGTTCATTCTTCCATTTTTTTAGCCTGTAATGGCAGAGGTCTTTTCAGGTTCGCTACTCTAGACGAGGTAATATCCCTCTCCTTTTTTTTTTTTCTGATTTTGTTAGTTCATTTTTAATTTTTTTAACTGTTAATGATACTTCTCCAACTTATCTTATGATAATGCTTCTACCTTATCATGTCTAAAGCTTTTTATTTAGTATCAAAAGTTTTTACTCCACTCATATGGATCATGATCCATTATTGGATTTGGGACGTGTTTTTGCTCTATATATAGAGCAGTCTGCTCTTTTGCAGATAAGGAAGAAAACAAAGGAGAGTAAAACAAGTGAATATCGTGAGGAAGAAAATAGAGTGCTTTATTTTGAGAGTTTTATTAGTTCAAGGGAGGTGTAATTATTTGTATGGAGCTTAAGAATCAACTCTTATCTAGAGTTGTTGAGTTACATATTTTGTGAAAAATTGCTGTTTTATCCTAGAGGGGACAAGCCAACAAGATTACTGTTGAACCGGTGAAAATATATATTTTACTGCAACGGGCTTGAATCTCTTTAAAGAGATCGCGATATCCGTGCCTCATCCTAAAGAATTTTATTCTTTATTTTTAAATTTTCAATTGTAATTTTTGTAATATTATTGTAATTTTCACCAATAATTTTAAGGAGATTCAGTATGGCTACAATTGATAAAACCGTGGATATCAAGATGGGCGATCTCAATAAGCCATTTCAGTATAATGGTAATTATTTTAAGAGGTGAAAGGATAACGCACTTTTTTACTTAAGTCTTCTCAATATTTCATATATGTTGTTATTTGTATAGAAGTGGGGAAGGAAATATATCCCACATTAGTTAAGTTAAACATCATAATCTTTCTTTTAGCCTATATAAAGGGCTTCACTTGTACAATGTAAAACACCTCTTAGAAATATATCTTTTGTATTTCCTTTATATGTTTCAACATAGTATCAGATCCATGAGACATTCTTAAATATTTTTCTTTGACGTATGCTCTACGATTACCTTTAAACAGATCTTTCACATCAGAAATCGAGATTTATATTTAAAAATTATCTAAATTATTTCCGATGATTAAATTTCACCGACGATAGTGTCTTCGGCCGTCGGCCGCCGCCTCCGCCTGTCTCCAGCTGCCACCTGTCACCGCCAGCCGCCGCCACCCGCTGCCGCCTATTTCCAGCTGCTGCCCACCGTCATTGCTACTTTCTTTTTTGTATCGCTAATTTTCAGCAACCATGGAAGAAGATAAATCTGTTCCTCAGACTACTCCAGCACAGTTTGCTCCTCAGCCTACTCCAACACTATCTGCTCCTGTTTTCCCCTCTTTGCAAGTTAATTTGGTCAAATTCAATGGTAAAAATTATCCTTCTTGGTCCAAGGAGATGCACAAGTATCTCATGGCTATACAACAACTTAGATTTCTGGTAGACAAGCGACCAGATGGACGTGATCAATCAGCACTAGCCACATGGGATTCCATTGATGCTAACATCTATACTATGATATGGGGCAGTATTGATATCGCCGTTCGTGATCAGTTTATGGAATGTGATATAGCCAAAGAAATTTGGGATAAGTGTGAAATTATCTATTTTGGGAAACATAATATAAGCAGAGTTTGTGATATCTGGGAGGAGTTATTTGAACTGCAGCTTGGAACCCATGACCCCCGCCGATTACTATTTCAGATTTACTACTCTCACACAGTGGCTAAAATCTTATCTTCCTTATTCTGCAGATCCTACAAAACTTAACAAGCGCCAAGAAGATATGCTTATTATGTTGTTCCTGAAAGGTTTGGGACCTAACTTCAAATCTTTTTGTCAACAAATCACTTCTCAGGGAACACTTCCATCCAGTGAAGAAATTGTTTCCTGAATTAATCGCTTTCCTGCTCAAGATTCCACTCCATCTCTTTCAGAAACTAGTGCTATGGTGGTCAATTCTGAACAGAATAGACGTGGACGTGGTCATGATTGTACACCTGCTGATGGACGAACAAGATCAAGCAATGGTGGAAGAACTACTAGCCGTAGCTCTATAATTTGTGCTCATTGCAATAAGCCAGGACACAAGATTGATACTTGTTATAGTCTGCATCTAGAACTTCGTCCCAACAATCGTTCCCTTCAGACATCTATTGATGGAGAGCGTATGATTTCTTTATGTCAAGAAGATTATGATGCCTTGATCCACTCTCGATAGTCTAGCAATCCTGAAAGTACAGTGGCCACTTTAGCAAAAGGCCAGAATCCTGATCTTACTTGTCTTATGTCTGCGGCTTCTCGTCCTTGGATCATTGATTCTGGTGCTACTCATTATATGACTGGAGATCAAAAACTTCTTTCCATAACTTCTCCCAGTCCTTCTACTACCATCACTTTAGCTGATGGTTCCAGATCCAAAGTTGCCGGTATAGGTTCTATAACTTTGAGTACCTCTATGTCTTTACCTTTTGTTTACCATGTACCCAACTTTCCATATAGTTTGTTATCTATTAGCTCTCTTACTCGTGATGTTGACTGTCTTGCCTTGTTTTCTCCTATATCTTGTATATTTCAGGATCGAAAGACTGGATGCCGGATCGGTGGTGGGCGTGAGTCTGGGGGTCTTTATTTATTGGATCAGAATCTGGCACTCGACGCTACTGCTAAGTACTCTATAAATACTTACCAACTTCACTGTCATCTTGGTCATCCATCAATATATGTTCTACAACAATTATCATCCATGTCACCATCAAGTCTTAAGTTTAATTATGCCACATGTCAATTAGGTAAACATCACCGTGCGTCTTTTCCCATTCGCAATGTAAGTCAAATTTTCAAACCCTTTGAGTTAGTCCACTCAGATGTTTGGGGTTCGTGTCATGTGTCTTCTTTTGGAGTCAAATATTTTGTAACTTTTATTGATGACTATAGTCGCACAACTTGGTTATATCTAATAA
>JAABOM020040203.1:0-16586 GCA_011800125.2 Solanum clarkiae
CTGCGTACATCCGACCCCCCCTCACCCCGCAATGAGCGGGAGCCTTTTGAGGCACTGGGGTATGTTGTTGTTGTAGAAAATTCCATAATAATTTAAAGGATATAATTCGAAAGAAGCTTTTCGTAGAGTTTTAAACCAAGTACACGATTAGATCGTAAGCAATGAACGAAACACTTGATAAAAAAAATCCTGCATTACTAATCCCTGCATCATTCATGTTGTACCAAACGACCCCTTAAAGTACTATCATATTGAATTTAACCCAAAGAGGACTAGATAATGATATTGGTGGAGGGAGGAAGTCAAAATCTACTTGAACCCATTTCAAATCTGAGTTGTTGGATAAGAATGTATGATTGAGATTCAAACATGTGATTTAAGATCGGTCCCTTTTCGATAAATTACACAGGGTATTCCCAAATGCGATTGTCTTAATTTTTTGTCCCCCAAATAAGAGAAGTCTTACAAACATAGTTTTCCTTCCATTTTAAGTTGAGTCCAAAGTACTTTTTGTCCCTCCACATTTTAGATACTTATTAGACAACTCTATATGCTCAATTGTCTCTCAAGTTTTTTTTCTTTTTTTAATTTTTATTTTTCTCTTTTTTAATTCTTTTTTTCTTTGTTATTGTTTTCTCTTCTCTTTTGTTTCTTTTTCATTTTTTTTTAAAAAAAATTCATTTTCACTTTTCTTAAATCGAGACACTATGTAATAAGGTCAGGTCTTGCCTATGGGTGAAGTTTTAGTCTAAGTTCTTGTTACAACTTCATTTCTCAAGTCATGATGGCACCTACCATAACCCTCCAATAGGTAAGCCAACCCGTAACCCAGAACTATAAGTGAGGGGAAAAACTAACCGAATCAATATACAAAAGATAATACAAATAAATAAAAGCAGAGGCTAACAAAATATATATACTAAGATCCCTCCAAGAACCTGGAAGTCACCAGTACAGAGCTACTACAACAACATAAAGAGTAAAAGTTCTAAAAATGGACCAAAAAAATCTACAAGATCTGGCTAGTCTTGAAATATACAAAAAAAAAATCACTAAGATGAAGGAGATAAAATGATCCAAAAACGTCGAATGCTCATCCTGATATCCGATGTGGCCTGCTACAAGTTCGATCAATCAACACTGGTGACTAGTGCTTGGACCTGCATCATGAAAGTAAATACATAGTGTAGTATGAGTATCAAACAATAAGGTACCCAGTAGGTATCATAAGTTGACTAAGCAAGAAAGGTAAAGACAATATAGAAAAGGAGAATAAAGACCTAAATAGGAGTCAGAATATACATTCTATTGAAAAGGGCTAACACTAAGGGAAAATTTGCTAAAACTAACTAAAAATACTACACTCACTATATCTGACTAGACTACCGTAGGCCCGAACAAGACACATATGTACAGTTTAAAGTAAAACCTGCACAAACCCCATAAGCCTGTCGAGTACATAGAATTTTTATTCTATAAAAGGTAAGACCTAGGGTTCTCCAAGAGTGAATGCCCTAGGGACAAGTCCAGGACTTTACCAGAAGCTATCCTACTTATCCAACAATAAAGATGTAATGACCTGACCTAGGGCCTAGTCATTATACGGCGAATGAGACACCCGAAATCACCTCACCCAAGACATCTTTAATATGTTAAGAATTCATAGGCATTAAATAAAGCTTTACAGATAAAATTAATGGGGAAAGGCTCTATGGGTATTTCTTGGCAATGAAGCAACACTAAAAAGCATGTAAGACAACATATCTTTGTCCATTAAGCATATCAATTAATACATGGATGGACAAAACTGGTAACCATTGGTTTCCATCAAATAAAAAAGCCTCTGTAATTAAACAATATAAAATGTAAAATCCTCAAAAGATCAATATATACATAGTGTCTCAAAGAAAATACAATATAAAAAGAAAAACGATAGAGTCCCAAACTAAGGGCCCATCAAAATAAAATACTGGTCTTGAACGCCAAAACTAGCCACTAGCCAGTGGAGAAGCCCTACATAGTTAAATCAGGCAGGCACAAAATGTGTTAGTATATTGAAATATACTAAGTATGTGAGATACAATGCAAGACATGAAATTGTAATGACATCATTCATAAGTAAAACATGTAGATATACAAGAGGTAGTAAGATACATAATTATGAGCTTAAGCATGCACAAGGAATATCCCTCAATATGAACAAGAGTCAATGCATGAGAAATCACATATAAAGGAAACCATATCATAGAATTATAAACTTATGGGAGAAAACCTTAACCAATATTTAAGACCATGTGAACTACTACATGAAATCCAACTTAACCTCTTATGCTGACATGGGAAAACCACTGGCCGGGTGGAATTTTCTCACTTCGTATGCATCTTTATATAACAAGATAGCCTATGTGGATCCACTAGCCTAGCCTACAAGATCTCCTATGGTGGCAGGGTTACTACTAAGGTTCCCTTACCGAACCCTACCTCAATGTCAAATTCGGTGCTAACTCATCCCACGAAATCTTAAAACATAACTTAGTCAAATCATGACACTTAGAATCATAAGTAGCAATCATAGGAGTAGCTCGAACTTAGGGACCTCTCTTAAACATCTTTTAGGACAATAGTCAACATGCTTATATCTTTGACAATTCATGACTTTAAACCTCATCTTTAATGCCTTAATCATTATTATAAAATATGCAAAGTTTTACTTGAAAACTAAGTGGGCTAAGCTTTTAAGTTGGAACAATCGTAAATCACATAATCATGCATAAATCATGACAATATACTCATTTAAAAATGCAAAATAGCTCATACTTCATCATTAACAAAACTCACCATTGGGGTCATCATCAATATCTTAAATACATATATATGCTTAGTAAAAAAATCATAGGATATTATTGATACCATTTGATATCATAAAGTATTCATTAACATTTACTTGAACGAACTTAAAGAAAAGGTAAAATAATTATGAAGGACTTTATGGGAGAAATTTTGAGACCCACAAATCAAACTCACATACCTTGGTAAGCTTGGGAAAAATGAACTTGAAGCCTTTGGGAAGAATCTTGAAACCGTAGCCCGTTTTGCCTTGCCTTTTAGAGAGAATAATGCCTTAGAAAATTTTTAGAAATTAGAAGAATGAAGAGAATGGGGTCCCTTAGGGTTTAAGGTATGATTTAGGCCTCTTTAGATCTCCAAAATGACGTAGTTTAGGAATAGAATTCTCGAAAATAGTAAAACAGCCCTTCAGTAAGACTGCCGAATAAAGTCTACTAAAGCGCGTTTATAGGTCGTGGTTTGAATCACGGACCGTATTGTCTGTCCTGTTAACTTTTTTCAAAAATCCTAAAACTGATTTGCTGATCCCAAAAGTATGAACTCATTCTACGGTCTATCCTTTAATCTACGGCTTGTGGTTGAATTCATAGAGTCCTTTCACACTTAGCCATTTTTTCTTATTTACTAGACCTCATTCACGAGGGATTCTACGGGCCGTCCTGTTAATCGTAGGTTACTTTCCAGTAAACTCTAAATTTCCTTCATGTTAAGACCTTCATCCATGAACTTATCTACAGTCTGTCATATTTTCTATGAGCCATCACTGGGTGTGTGGGTTATCCCACATTTGAAAACTTTTTCTCTTTCTTGAAGTTCATATTTTAGAACCAACCTACGAACTGTAAGTCACCCTCGTGCACTGACTCCAGGTCATTTTCTGTCCCTATACTCTTAGGCCCCTAAATTGGGGGTCATTACGATATATCCCCTTTGGGAATATTCATCCATAAATGTACTTAAAGGCAGGTTCTACGGAATTGTACATCTGCTAATAACCCAGCATGCATGCAAAAATGCAACTAAAATATTATTTCATAAAATTTTCAAAATCTACTTTCATAACATCTCCCAAAATAGTCCATAAACATAGGAACAAGTGTATGCATCATGCAAAACTAAAATGCAAAGAATTAGAAATTTTAGGGAGAATTTCTTAATACCTTAGGTTTGAGTGGAGTGGAATAAATATGAGTAACGCTTCATCATATCTGTTTCTGCTTCTCATGTAACACTCTCAATTTGTTGGTTTCTCCAAAGCACTTTGAAAGTTTGTTCCTTAGCTTCTTCACTTGTCAGTCTAGAATCTCAATCAGTACCTCTTCATAACTCAAATCCTCTTCAATGTTCACTTCGTGCAAAGGAACTATGGAGTTTGTATCACCTATGATCTTCCTCAACATCAGCATATGAGAAACTGGATGGATCAAATGCATCTCATTAGGTAGGTTCAAATCATATACCACCTTTCCCACTCTCCTCACCACTTTGTAAGGCCCTGCATGCCTAGGGCTCAATTTCCCTTTTTTACTGAATCGGATCACTGATGTCGCCTAAATTGCACCCCTTTTTAGATGATAAAGCAGTCGTTGTCAAAATATATAATCTACCTAAGGTTAGGGTCGAACCCACAGGGAATATGTAGACTTCCGAATAATTAACCAACTTAATTCCCTAAAGGGGAAATAAACCACGAGAAAATAAAACTAACTAAATATCACAAGAGAGATGTCAATAATGGAGAGAAACTAGAGTATTATATTCCCCAACTCAGTATCACCGATAACTAATTCTTTTCTAGTGTAGCATGTAGGACGATAATTTATGTTCACAAAGCCTATTGGTCAAAGATGAGAGGTGAATTTCAATATGTGATTTTGACTCATCTCTATAGTATGCATTACTAACCATTACCTATTAGTCCCAGTACAACCTCCCCTTGGCCTAGTTTGGTTGATTAGATGAAAATATATCAATCAAATCTTGTTAATTAATCTCTTTTCCTATTCATTACTATCTTGGCCCAGTCAGTAACACTAGGCAGATTCTAATGTTGGAAACCACTAGAAAATATGAAAAGCAAAGAGAATTAATTAATACATGCATATACACCTTCCAAGAATTATGAATTATTCAATTTTACCTTGTTAGTTCTTCACAGTTCTCAAAACCCTAGTTGTGGATTTAGCTACTCATGCTGTGTGTAGATGCAAGAATTATGAATTGAGAAGACATAATTGAAAACTTACACAATAGAGTTAAGAACAAGCAATCCAATTTCAATGAAAATCACAAGCTTAAAGATTGAATTAAACCACAAGTGTTCTCAAAGACTCTCCAATATAATCTTACAATTTTCTCTCTAAAAAATATTGAGTTCTCTGATTATTAGGTGAAAACTTCTGAAAAATAACCTAAAAACTTATTAAAATTCAAGTCCTAAATAAAATAGGAGAACTGGTTGTACACCATACGAAAGGTCATTTACGACTCGTATTGACTCCTACAGCCCGTAATTGAGGTCTCATACTCAGCTACTAGAATTTTAGACTTCAACTTACCATACCGCTCTATGACTCGTAATGTGATTTACGACTCTTAAAAAGGATTTCGTCTGATGACATTCTTGCAAGTCCAAGTCTCTGATCCTCAGGGCATAAATCCTCTACTACAATTCGTAAACTTCTCTACGACTCATCTGCATGTTCTTAGAATAAATTTCAAAAAATATTCCCTCACTGTAAATCTTCACGAAATCTCCCTATGACTGTAGACTGATCTACGACCCATAACGGGTCTCGTGTAATAGCAAAAACCAGCAACTTCTGTAAATTTTCCCAAAAATCATTGCCAACCTGTAATCCTTCAAATATAAACACAAAATGCACATAAAAACCAACTAACATCTCATTGAGAACAAACAAAATTCCAAGTTTTAAGCATCAAAAGTGTTGTATTTTGGCAGCACATCAACCCCCTCAACTTAAAATTGTTTCTTGTCCTTAAGCGACGGACTCAATCTAAATAGACAATACAATAACACACAGACCTCAACCTAATGACATACATCACATAAATCTAAGACTCAAATACCCACACCAACTTTTAAAATAGGATCAGATAGCTACCTACCAAACTAATGCAAACTGGTGCATGTGACAACACAACTATGACAAGCAAGGGATTATCAACAGTCCATAATCACTGGACAAGTCCAGTGCTAACAATGTGATGCAAGTGCCCTCACAGAAAGAAGTCCCATATTTGACACTCAATGACGTTTTCATGTTTAACCTTAGGACTATGCAAAATTACTCACTCTCACAAAAGATATTCATGCATAATGTCTAACACCATAGGCATGCCCCTACACTCATGACTCGGACCTTCAACCAATAGGATCATTTTAGGACTATCTAGTCTTGTAACGTAGGCTTAGGGGCCTTTAGTATGATATTATGAGAAAATAATGACTAAACGCCCTCCTTTACACTGTGTTTTTCTACACTTTAGCCCAATCAAATCTGTTATTTTCTCCTTATTTCTCCCTTTTTCCTATTTCAAGTTTTTTTGGGTGCTTTCTTTTCATTTTTCAGCTTTTTGCCTTGTTTCTACACTTCATTTTGCTTTTTAGCTTACAACTAAGGCATCACTTATTTGCACCAGTACATGATTTTTTCTTTTTCTCTGTATCACTAACTTATTCCCTTATTTCTTTTGTTTCACCCTTACACCAGTCACCCTCAACTTAGGCTTTTAGTCTGTATTGAGGTGCACAATATTTAAGGTAGGATCAGAGCCAATTTTAAGATTTTACAACTAACAAGGCTACGTTAATCAGGTGTTTTCAAATAATAGGTACATGTTAGGCTCAAATATTAGGAACAAGGGATTATATCAGTTTTGGTTGGTCATTTTAGGCTAGGTGGACTATTTAAGAATAATGGCCTAAGATTCTTTCCTAATCCAATTAATCTACAATCTAACTTAGAGTAACAGGGCAAGTCCTGAATTAGCACAAAATACATAAATCTAGCAAATTACGCTCATACTCACATGGCACTACATACATTATCAACAAAACATTCTCAAATCATGCTTTTTATCTCAATATACCCTGACTTATCAGAACAAATATTGTCACACACTTAAACATGCACGGTTGCTATCTAACTACTAATCAAAATTTTTGGTGGGTATCATTTTTCAAAAAAAAAAAAATAAAAACATGTTATATGCCATAAATATTGATATTATATACTAGAAATATTATCTAAATATCCTGAACATGCCGGTTCAATAGAAAGTAAATATCTATGGAAAAAAGAACATAGGCAAGAAAATCACAGAATCAAAATTTGGGGTAGTTATGGACCCAAGCTACTCAGACTTCACTGAGGCTCATAACTACCCACACCCTATCGAAAAATATATGTATTGTCCCCAATGCACAAAATCAAAATGAAATAACATATAAGGGATCAAAAAGCATACTTGGGCGCCAAAGCGCTAGTGTTCCTTGGGTTGCCTCCCAAGCAACGCTTCATTTATTGTTGCGACATGAGATAAATTGGTTACTCAGACTTCACCAATTGCCCATACTTCACTCTTCAAATTGTTTAGACGCTTCATAGACTGACAGATATTGAAGATGACTTCTTTGTCATTCAATCTACCTGAGTTGACCGGCTTCTATATCTACTAGTTCTCACCCAGTGGCTAGGAATGGTCTTTCCAAGATGATTGGGATGTCAAAGTTAACTTTACAATCCAGGATCATAAAATCTACGGAGAATATGAACTTTTCTACTTTTACCAACGCATCATGTAGTATCCCCACAGGCTTCTTCACCGTGCGATCCGTCATCAATAACTGCATGCTAGTTGGAGTAGGGGCTCCCAATCTAAGTTTCTTGTAGACCGCAAGGGGCATCAGATTAATGCTGGCACCCAGATCACATAGTGCCCTTGCGAACTCCACATCTCCAATGGTGCAAGTTGTTGTGAAAGCACCCAGGTCTTCTCTCTTCTTAACCAATGACTTTTTAGTGATAACACTACAATGTTGAAGCTTTTGGGAGAGCTCCTGACTCACAGTGCGCTTTTTGGTGACCAAGTCCTTCATCTACTTAGCATACCCTGCTTATGTGCTATCAAACTGCAACACTTTTGATGCTTAAAACTTAGAATTTTGTGTGTTCTCAATGTATTATTTGTGGGTTTTATGTATTTCTATATTGAGATTTGCAGACAGGTTGGCCATGATTTAGGGCAAAATTGGAGAAGATTGCTAGTTTTTGAGGATTTATGAGACCCTCTACGAATCGTAGAGCATTCTACAAGTCGTAGAGGCAGTTTTGTGACAAATTCCAGTGAAGGTTGAATTATGAAGACCAGCTCAACAAGATAGGCATGCAAGTCATAGAGCATTCTACAAGTCGTATTGATGGATTTCGTGAAGATTTTTAGTGAGGGACCATTTGATGAAGTTAAAGCCTACGAACATGCATTACGAGTCATATATCAGTATATGAGTCATACTGTTGTGTCATAGAAGAGAAGTCCAAAATTTCAAGAGTAGACTACGAGACCTTGACTATGACTCGTAAATCACATTATGAGTCATAGAGATCTTTCATAGAGTCTGCCGACCAGTTTTTCATTTTATTTAGGACTTGATTGTAATTATTATAAATAGTATTTTTAGATTATTGTACAAGAAGGGACATTATTATTAAATACTTTTAGGGTTTGTACTTAGAGAACTGAATACTTGAGAGAGAAGATAGTGAGAAAACACTTGTGGGTAAATTTGATCTTGAAGCTTGTGATTCTCATTCTTCTTAGATTTGATTGATTTCAGTTCAATTGGGTAAGTGTTTAATTATGTTTTCTCAATTCATAATTTCTTCATCTACCCATAGCATGAGTAGCTAAATCCACAACTAGGATTATGGGAACCATGAAGAACTAACTAAGTAAACCCAGGTAATTTACAATTCTTGGAGTGGATATATGCATGTATTAATCAATTCTCTTTGTTTTGCATATTTTTTAATGGTGGCCAACATTAGAACCCGCTTAATATTACTGATTGGACCAAGGTAGTAATGAATAGGAAAAAAGATTGATTAACAGGATTAAGTTAATATATTCTTGTCTAATCAATTGAACTGGGCCAAGGGAAGGTTGTATTAGGACTTATAGGTAATGGTTAGTATTGCATACTATTGAGATGAGCCAAGTCACATAGTGAAATTCATCTCTCACCTTTGACCAAAGGCCTTGGTGAACTTAAATTATCATCTTGCATGCTATACACTAGACATGAATTGAGTTATCCAGTGATGCTAAGTTGGGGAATCATGGGGAATACAATAACCCAGTTACTCTCTATTGTTGATTGTCTCTCGTTATAGTTAGTTCAGTTTACTTTATTATTGATTATTACAATCCTCCCTTCGGGGAATTGAGTTGGTTAAATACTTGAATTGCTTATTGCTGAATTGATCTCTAGTCTACATATTCCTTATGGGTTCGACCCTAACATTGTTAGGTTATATATCTTGACAATAACCTATTTATCATCTAAAAAGGAGGTGTAACTTGGGAGATATCATATATTTTGGCACCATTACCCGGAAATACGGCTAGACTTAGTTGAATTCACTAGTAATTGTAATTCGAGCGTTAATCCTTACTTCCCATTGTTTTACTTATGTTTTTGTTTCTTTGCAGGGTATACAAGTAGTGTATGCCCAACACCAGTCAAGGTAATCCCTTAACCCCGTTTGATCCAGAGATCCAACGAATAGTAAGAAGAATGACCCAAGAAAATGCCAACAACACAGCCAATACAACTTTGAATCGGGTAATAATGATGATGATAGGAAGGAGAACCCACCTCCTTTGGATGACATTCCACAAACTAGGGAGTTCAATGCCAATGCTTGCCAGTGGAATTAGTACAGGTTGAGCCCCATGGATATGGATATGACGGGAGCTATTGTGTTGCCACCACTACCGGCAGATACAAAGTTCACAGTTTCTAGTAGGTTACTTTATATGCTGCAGAATCGTGGGCTATTTATGGGATTACCATCAGAGGTCTACATAGCCATTTGCATAATGTGACATTTGTTTGTAAGAGTGTGATGGGGACATAAAAGTTGTCTACGAATGCTATGGGACTACGTGTCTTCCCATTGTCTCTCATAGGAAATGCTACGTTATGGCTATCTGAGCTCACGCAAAGTTCAATTACTAGCTAAGCAGATTTGCAGAAGGCCTTTTTGGAGAGGTATTTCCTTAGATCGAAGAAGCTCAAGTTGAAGGATCAGATCAACAACTTTGAGCACTTATGGGTGATTTGATAAGCACTACTTGAGAGTGGTTTACTAAATATTTGAGGAGCATCCCTAACCATAAGATAGTTGATGATGCCTTGGTGGAGATTTTCTACCATGCCCTTGATGAGAATATTCAGGCTTGTGCTGATACTATTATGGAGGCATGTTTCTAGATTAACCATTTGCAAGGATTACTGAGCGTATGGAGCAAGTGGTCAAGACAAATCATCCATGGGAACAGCAAGATAGAGCTTCCATGAAGAGTTCATGTGCTGTCAGTGTGGGTTCAGAGCAAGCCAAAATTAATGAAGAGAATATGCAACAACTTGGTCAGCTTCGCGCAAGCATGGGTATTGTAATCAAACAGAATCAAGAGAAAGTGAATGCAATGGTTCACCAACCTCTACGTGCACCTATGTATGAGGATCCACACTATGAGGAGGATGTATGTTTTTTAAATGATTAGACCGGGGATTTTCGGACCTAATGCCCAAGGGTCTAATCAGGACTAGTCGCCAACGTCAGAACTATGATAGAGATGGAACTTTTAGAGATAATCGGAGTGGTTACTATGATAGGAACAGGGGTCTGGATGTAGATTGGGGTCACAAAGAAGGTTTCAGAAATGGTCCTAATGTGCCACCACTCAACCGTGACATAGGTACAGAAAATTCTAGAATTGAGGAGATGTTTGACTACTAGTTCAAGAAGGCTGAGTGCAAAATCCTAAGAATGAGGGGCAATGTATGGAGGTTACTACTAGGGGTAGCAAGAGCACTATTGATCCTCGTATGCCAGTTGATAAGGAAGATGTTCGTGAGGAGATGGTTGCAACATAGGATAGGAATGAAGGAGATGGTCATGGTAAGGATGGAGTGAGTGAAGCAACTGAAGCGCCACAGAAGTCTAAGCCCATCCCTAGGCCTCCTCCTACTTTCCCTTAAAAAATCAAAAAGAGGGAAGAGGAAGGCAAGTTCAAGAACTTTCTCTCCATGCTTAAGTAGCTATCTATCAACATCTCTCTCACTAAGGCTTTGGAGAAAATGTCGGGCTATGCCAAGTATATGTAGGACTTGATCACCAAGAAGCGCACTGTTAGTCATGAGCTTTCTCAAGAGCTTCAACATTGCAGTGTTATCACTATGAAGTTCTTAGCTCAAAAGCATGAATATCTAGGTGCTTTCACCTTACTTTGCACTATGGGTGATGTGGAGTTCGCAAGGGCACTGTGTGATTTAGGTGCCAGTATCAATCTGATGCCTCTTGCGGTCTACAAGAAGCTTGGATTGGGAGCCCCCACTCCTATTAGCATGCGGTTGTTAATGGTGGATCATATAGTGAAGAAGCCTATGGGGATACTCTATGATATGTTGGTTAAAGTGGAAAAATTCATATTCCTTGCAGACTTTGTGATTCTAGATTGTGAGATTGACTTCAATGTGTCAATCATCTTGGGAAGACCATTCTTAGCCATTGGGCAAGCTCTAGTAGATATGGAAACTGGTCAACTTAGGTTTAGATTGAATGATGAAGAAATTGTCTTCAACTTTCGTCAGTCCATGAAACATCCAGATGAGCTTAAGAGTGAAGTCTGGGCAATTGGTGAAGTCTGAGTAACCAATTTGCCTAAGTTGTGTCGTGATAATAAATCACGTGCTACTTGGGAGGCAATCCAAGGTTTTTGATGTAATTGCATAGTTATAGGTTTATTTTCAGTTTTTGGATTCATTGGTAGTAGTTTTTGTTTATTTTGATTGCGATTTCTGACATAGGGTTGGTTCTATATTGGGTAATTGTGTATTTCATGAAGAGTATGCAGGTACAAGATTAAGTCAGCAATTTTGGCTAAGAAAAGAATTAGGTCAAGTTTCTATGGCTGGGTCTACGAGTCTTAGAGCGGTCTATGACTCATACCCTATCTCGTAGAAAATTCCAATAAGCAGGAAAATTGTTCACTCCAATCTATGAGCCAACTTTACGATTCGTAGATGAAACTATGAGTCGTGAATGGGGTTCGTGGAATCAAGTAAATTTTTTGAAATTTTGCTAAGTGTTGAGGATTCTACAAAACCATAGCATACGAGCCGTAGAACCATCAATAACTCTAATCGAGGTTTCATAGACCTAAGCCTAGCTAATTTACAGCAGACTCGGTAAAGGTATAAAATGAGGGGTCAATTATTTTGACCCCACATTTGACCTAATTGACTAAAAATCGCCCAACCTTCCCTTTCCCCTCATTTTTTTGACTAGTTTCCATCCACCCTAATTATTTTTCCACCGAGATTTTCGGCACCTAGGGTTTCTTGATCATTCACTCTCTCATCTCTTCTTCAAGTTAATCTCCAACTTTGGTAAGTTTTGGTTTAATTTTAATCTATAATGTTGGCTGGTTTTTAATTGATTGATTTGATGATTATGATGGGTTTGGTGTTAGACATGTAATCCTTGATTGAATTTGAATTGTGTGAAACACCCTTCACATACTTCGGAATGCCCTATAATCGTAATTTCCTTATATTTTAAAATTCATGCGTGATTTTAAAAATTTGACTTTGTATTCTCAATCAGGGGGAAACATTGAGTGGGAAATGAGTATAACCCAGATTTTATAAGACCCATAGTGAAAAATAATTTTTGCTAATTTTCGAATTCCTGCGGTTGTCTGCACCCTAGCCGCGACGTGCCAAGGGCACAGAGCAGTGTATTTTTGCCAAGCGTGATTGGTCCACTTCGCACTAGGGCAGGGACCAGTGTAACATTTTCCTTGGTTTTCTTATTTCTCCCAATGGCATTGGCGTCATAGCCCCATGCCCACTTCAATGTGAAATCTCCCATACTTAGTCATGTTTCAACTCTATGACTCACAAAACCCTCTCTAAAACCTCTCTAAGACTATTAATTCTCTCATTCAAATCTAAAGATTTCAAGCTTAATTTTGGAACTCAAGGATTCATTTCAAGCTCAAAGTCTACTTGAAATTCACCTCAAGGAATTCAAGGTTTAAGGTATGTGGGTCTTCATCCAAGGATCCTTTAACCCATGGAGCCCAACCTTCTCTTTTTATGAAAATTGCATATTTTTTCAAGTTGTATTACTTATGAGTATATCTTATTATGAAATATGATTATAAATCATGTTGTAGTTTTACCAAGTATTGATTGATTATCCATGAATGTCTATTTCAAGCTTGTTCTATGAATTGATTTTGTTTATTAAGACTATGCATGTTTTGAGCTATGAAACTATGAACTATTATGAGCCTTTGTGATGGATTTCAAAGTTACCCATATGAGGGTGTTGCTACCATATTGGTGGGTTGATTTGCATGGAGTTTGCTCATCTTGTTTTTTCTCTTGCATTGTATAATTCTGAACAAGTATCATGAACCCACCATGTGTTTGATAAAATGACATGATAAGAATTCTCAAGTTATTGATTATCTATTACATGATTTACAAGTCAAGTGACTCCATAATGTTTAAGGGCTTTCGAGCATGTGTTGAATACATGAAAAGTATCTATGATGTTGCAAATATAAAGTTTATCCCTATTTCAAGATTTTACCTCTTGTGAGTCATTCATCTTAAAACAAGAGTTCATGTATGATTATGATCTACTTTTATGTTTAAGTTGGGATCACGACTAAAGGTTAAGCATGTTTATGAGCTACTCAAGTCATGTTATCATGTCTTTTACAAGCTATTCATGTTAGGATTTAAGTGTGACTATTTCAAGTACACTTAGCACCGATTGAGACTTAAGATGGGGGGTTCGACTCAAGGGTCCTTATATACAGTCTTTAGTCTCTAAACTATGTGCCACCATAGGATTATGATTATTACCCTTGCTCTACCAGTGGATCAATCTAGTGCACTTTATTATGAAATCTTTTTTGAAATGGGTCATGTTCCTGTAATGAGGGTTACTTCATGTGAAATGGGTTATGTTCCTGTAAGGTGAAGTATGGTTTACCTTGATAAGAAGACCACCTCTTTATCGATGAAGGGTATTCATCAGAATTCCAAGTTATAGCTCGCTTGCTCTTACTCATGTTGATTAAGGTCTCTTCCCTATATATGTATTGTATATTATTCAAATTGAATGATTTACAAATATGTTTTATTACAAGCATTAATCATGCATGCCATGTTGAGATTATATATCATTGCTTATGATTATGCATTTTGAATATATTGGCTTATGTTCTTATTGCATTGCACCCCACATACTTAGTACATTCAACGTACTAACACTTACTCTATACCTACATGATATTACCATGTAGGGACCAAAACTCGTTTTGATCATCCTTCTCCATGTGGCTAGTTCATTTCTCGGAGAAAGCTTTGATGAGTCCTTAATTTCGAGGACAATATCTACTCATTTCATGTTATTTTGAGACTTCTTCTTATGTTGAATACTCATTATTATGAGGCTGAGCCCGGAGAGTATCTTGGCCCCCGCTCATTCTAAAGTAGAGGTTTGGTGGGATACATTATATGTATATGCAATGAGCTTGACTCTTTTATGCTTTTGTGATTATCAAAGACTTCCCTTAGTCCCACTTCCTCCTTTTTTTTTTCTATATTGCTTGTTGATACTTATTTGCTTCTGAGACCATAGATGTATGAATGATATGCTAAGAGGCTTGTTTGGGCCTCTTCCGGTTCCCTATTCACCGTGTCACGTCTAGGCCCTAGGCTTGGGTCGTGACAAGCTTGTATCAAAGCACTAGGTTGTTAATGGTCCTCAAAAATCCAACACACTGCGTCAATTAGAGCCTTATTCATGGTATTGAAGTGCGCCACAACTATGAATGGGAGGCAATGAGGTGTTTTATGAAATATTTCACTTCTTGATGGTCTATATTGTGATTTAGACATAAACATAAGGCTTTTCCCCTAATGAATGCTCTTATTTCTTCTAGATCATGCTGATACTAAGAGGAAGGCTAAGGAGATCCCATACCCCTGAGGAGCAACCGACCCCTCCCGCTCCATAAGCTCCTCAGAATGGAGGGGTAGCTCAAGACGAGTTTCAGGATGCCATCACAATGTTGGCCCGTGCTATGAACAACCAAATGAACCAAGGGGTGCAAGCCCCTCATGCTCCTACTCCAGCCTCAAGGGTGAGGGATTTCACAAGAATGAATCCACTGTAGTTTCATGGGTCCAAGGCAGACGAGGATCCCCAAGAGTTCATCGATGAGGTGTATAAAGTGCTATCTATCAAGGGGTCAATTCGGAGGAGAAAACAGAGTTAGCGGCCTACTAACTCAAAGGTGTAGCCCAAATTGGGTTTACTCAATGGAAATTGGAGAGGAGAGATGATGAGGCTATTCCTTAGGTGGAGTTCAAATCCACATTCCTCAATGGGTTCTTTCCTATTGAGTTAAAAGAGGCTAAGATGATGGAGTTTATGAACCTCAAGCAAGGTTCCAAGAGTATGAGGGAGTATGCTCTAAAGTTCAATAAGATTTCCAAATATGCTCCACATTTGGTGGCCAACCCTAGAGCTAGAATGAACAAATTTGTGTCAGGAGTGTCCAACTTGGTTAATGAAGAGTGTCGTACCACCATGCTAGTGGTAGGCCGAGGGGTTAAGGAAGAACCTAGCCAGGGACGATCGCGATATAATTTTACCACTAATCAGCTGGTCATTTGTACTACATGTTGTGTATAGATTATATAGTAAAGGTAAAGTGATAAAAAGAATATAAAGTACATGATCCCACAGTATAACTAAAGGTTGTCTGTTACCCTATACCAGTGCATAGTTTTATAGTTGTTACTTCATATATAGTATTTCCTGCCTTACATATTTAGTACATTATCTCGTACTGACGTCCCTTATGGGGGACCTGCATTTCATGCTGCAGGTATAGGTGCTACCAGATCTCCCCAGTAGGAGTATAGGATATCCAGCTCTTGTTACCAAGCTCCAAGTTGCTTCGGAGTTTGTGCACCTAGAGCTTATATTTTTGTCTTGTATAGTTAGTCGAGACAGGGCCTATCCCAACCCTTATCAGATACTTTTCCTTATCTAGAGACTTTGTAGACTATGTAAATTAAAGTGTGGTCATGTCTCATACTTTAAACACCATGCCCCCAATGTCCCAGCCATGTGCATTCCTTTTGGCTTGTTATCACTATTTATTTTCTTAAAGGCATGTCAAGGGTAGAAATCCCTTATAATATGTATAGAGAGCACATAGATATAGGTTGGTTCTCCCTGGCCTTATTGGCAACTGGTGCCATTCCTCCTTAACAGGGCGTTGGTCGTGACAGAAATGGTATCAGAGCGGGTCATCCTGGGGAGTCTACAAAGCCGTGTCTATGTAGAATCTTGTTTATCGATGTGTTGTGCACCACATTTATAAGCAGGAGGCTA
>JAABOM020040214.1:0-54441 GCA_011800125.2 Solanum clarkiae
GTGCTTCTTGTGTGAGGTGTTGAGAATGATTTTGAGGTATTGAGTTAGTGTTGATGTTGTACCGAACTATGTTGTTGCGAATTGTGCATTGTATTAAAACAAGGCATTTTCTCATTATTGTGTAAACATATCTATTTGCATTGACTTTTGTGACAAGTATTCTGTGGGCTGAAAAAGAATGAGAATTAAAGAGGATGTACTATATTCGAGGGATGTGTCGCACGTCGCGATGGATACTATGATTCAAGGGTCGTGTCGCACGCCGCGAAGGATACTATGATTTGAGGATTGTGTCGCATGTCGTGACAGTTACTATGATTCGAGTGACGTGTCGCACATCGTGATGGATAGTATGATTCGAGGGACGTGTCGCATGCCGTGACGGATACTATGATTCGAGAGTCGTGTCGCATGCTGTGACAGATGCATGGACTAGAAGTCCCCCATGGGTCCCAAACTGTGAGACAGCGGGTATGTATCACTAGGACAGACATGCATCATTTTATTTGACATTGCATTGCATTGCATTACACCTCATTATCATTCATAAACATATGAGTGCTTTTTGTGAAACTTGTGATAGATGCACTTGATTCCTGGTGTTGTTGATATATAATAGTTGATGTGGTTATTGAGCTATATGCTATGTACATTGTAAACTGTTAGGCTGGGCTGATTTTATGCAGGTTGTAATTGTGGGGGTTTGGTTGGAGTGTTGGGGGTACCTGTATTCTATATTACTTAATTTTGTGTTTAGTAGTTCACTTACTGAGTACCGTGTTTTGGTACTCACCCCTTGCTACATTTTGTAGGATGCAAGTCCGATCCCTCTGGTCAGATTTTTCTCATTACAGGATCAAGCTTCTAGATTATTCTTAAGGTAGTTTCTTATGTCTTCAGCAGACCTTCAAGGAATCCATTATTATGTTATGTTCTATTTGAGAACTAAACATTTGAGTCATGTATTTTATTCAAGAATTCTATATTTAGAGGCTTGTACATGTGACACCAGTCCTTGGGATAGTTCAGTTTGGTATTCATATGATTAACTATTGTGTTAGTCTATTCATCTTCTGCAATTATTATTATGTTTGGATTAGTAAGTGTTAGGATGACTCACCTTGGTGGGTTAGGTGAGTGCCATCATGCCTGAATTTCGGGTTGTGTCAGCTTCGGCCTCCCATGTAGCACTTTTAACTTGTTGGTTTCTACAAAAGATCTTAACGGATGCCACCTATTTGTTCCTCAATTTTTTTACTTGCCTATCCAAGATCTGAATCGAAATCTCCTCATAAGTGAAGTTATCCTCAACAACACCCACAACATCAAGAGGCACAATAGCATTAGGATCACCAACACATAGCATCAAGAGGCACAATAGCATTCTCCATCAAAACATCAACACAAGCCACACATAACCTACCTTGGTACCTAAGAGCATCATCTCCTACTTGGGAGAAAACCTCTACATTTCCCTCTTTCACCAACACCTTCAATTCAAGTAAGGAAGTGTCAAAATCTTGTTTTGCTATCACCTCATCAACCAAAGAAGACTTAGATCCATCAATAACCACAATACCATCATCACCAACCTCTTCCAACCTAACCCCCAATATAGCCAATCTATGCACCTCCCTAGCCATCTCCCTGTCACCACCATCCACATAAGCTAGGCTACCCATGGACACCCGAATCAAAGCATCCGCCACCATATTTGCCTTACTCGGATGATAATGCACACTCATGTCATAATCTTTGTGAAGTTCTAGCCACCTTCTTTGTCTCAAATTGAGATCTTTTTGAGTGAAGACATATTGGAGGCTCTTATGATCGATAAAGACATCCACATGCACCCCATACAAATAATGACGCCAAATATTTAATGCAAACTCCATGGAGGATAACTCTAGATCATGGGTATGGTAGTCCCTTTCATGCACTTTGAGTTGTGTAGAAGCATAAGCTATAACCTTACCATTTTGCATAAGCACATGACCCAAACCAACTCTAGATGTATCACAATACACAACAAAACCCTGAAGCCCATCCGATAGTGACAATATAGGAGCGAACACAAGCCTATTCTTCAATGTCTGGAAGCTTCTCTCACATTTATCGGTCCACACAAACTTAACCTCATTTGAATCAATTTGGCCATAAGGAAAGCAATGGCGGAGAACCCATTCATAAATGTTCTATAGTAACCCGCAAGACCCAAGAAGCTCCTAATATCCGACGGGGTCAATGGTCTAGGCCAATTCCTAATTACATCAGTTTTCTTAGGATTCACTTTTATACCATCCCCCGACACTACTTGACCCAAGAATGCAACCTCCTTCAACCAAAATTCACATTTTTCATATTTAGCATACAATCTCTCCTCCCTCAACCTTTGCAACACAACCCTCAAACGACCCATATGCTCCTTCCTACTATGTGAGTAGATCAAAATATCATCAATGAAGACCACAACAAAGGAATCAATGTATGGTTTGAAGACCCTATTCATTAGGTCCATGAAGATGGTTGACGCATTGGTTAACCCAAAAGACATCATCACAAAACTCATAATGCCCATATCTAGTTTAGAAAGTCATCTTAGGAATGTCACACTCCCTCACCCTTACTTGAAGATACTCGAACTGAATATCAATCTTAGAGAAGAAGCTAGCCCCTTGCAATTGGTAAAACAAGTCATCAATTCTTCGAAGAGGATACCTATTCTTGATGGTGACCCTATTGAGTTGCCAGTAGTCAATGCACATTCTAAGTGACCCATCCTTCTTTTTCACAAACAACACCAGGGCACCCTAAGGTGATTAACTAGGCCTAATAAATCTCTTCTCCAACAAATCTTTCAATTGTTCCTTTAACTCCCTCAACTCCGCCGGGGCCATACGGTATAGGGGAATGGAGATAGGTTGAGTATCGGGAAGGAGATCTATACCAAAATCTATCTCCCTTTCAGGGGGGACACCGGGAAGGTCATTTGGGAAGACATCAAGAAACTCATTTACCACGGGGACTGACTCAATGGAAGGGACTTTGGACTCCACATCTTTAACCCTCACAAGATGATACAAACACCCCTTAGAAATCAACTTATGGGTTTTAATGCATGAAATGAATCTACCCTTTACCATTACATCTTGACTTTCCTACTCAAGGACAGGTTCATTAGGAAATTGAAACTTGACCCTACGAGTTCTACAATCAATAGAACCATAGTAGGCATGCAACCAATCCATCCCAAGAATGACATCAAAATCTACCATGTCTAATTCAACAAGATCACAAGGTAACAACTTATGCAAAATGCAAATAGACCAATTTCGATAAAGCTTCCTAGCAACAATAGAGGCACCAATAGGAGTAGACACCTCATATGACTCATGCAACAACTCGGAGACAACATGAAACTTTTTAGGAACAAAAGGGTTAACAAAGGAAAGAGCAGACCCCGAATCAATCAAAGCATGCACATCAAAGTCAAAGATTTTCAACATACGGGTAACAACATCGAGGACTTCACCAACCCCTTGCCTCTTATATAGAGCATAAAACTGATTGTGCCTTGGGGAACCACCTTGAGAGCCACCTCTTCCCGATAGGACCGCGTTAGCGCCCTGGACCTTGCCACGATTTCTTGGACAATCTACCTTCTTGTGACCAAGCTCCCGACATTCATAGCATGCATTAGAAGGCTTAAAACATGGTCCTCTATGGCTCCTTCCTCATTTAGGACACATCAATAGAAGCCATCCTACTAACACCTTGAGGCCTAAGGAAGTCATTGACAAACCCCCTATCAGTAGCATGAAGAGGGCCTTGTCCTTGACGAAATTTAGCACCTTTAGGAATTTACCCTCAAATCGGGCCCTCTTGGCCTTATGCCCCCTTTTCTTTCTCAATTTCGCCTCTTCCATTTGCTCGGCATAGGTTATCAACAGAGACAAGTCCATGTCACTAATTAGCATGGTGGACCGGTATTCTTCACCTTACCAAATCGAAGACCCCCATCACAAACTTATTCATCCAAGATCTAGGAACGGACACCAAATGGGGAACATAATTTGAAAGTTGATTAAACTTGAGGGCATACTCCCTCACCCTCAGAGCACCTTGTTTCAAGTTCATAAACTCTACCAACTTTGCTTCCCTAAGCTCAAGGGGAAAAACCAATTAAGGAAAGCCAATTTGAACTCTTCCCCAAGCACCACATTACCAACCCCCTTCTCCCCCTTCCATTGCTCATACCAAATTTGGGCTACCCCTTTGAGTTGGTACACCTCCAACTCCGCCTTTCCATTCGGCCCAACACCCATGATATTCAAAATTTTGTAGACCTCATCAATGAACTCTTGTGGATCTTCGTCCACCTTTGACCCATAGAAAACCGAAGGATTCATCCTCATAAAGTCTCTTACCCTAGCTCCCGGGGTAATAGCATGAGGGGCTTGGGCCCCTTGTTGGACTTAGTTGGCCACCACTTGGGCAAGCATAGTAAGAGCATCCCGAAGCTCACCATTGGTAGGCTGCTCCTTGGGAATTTAGGCTCGTCTTCCTCTAGTCTTTGGCATGATCTAGCATAGAAAAGAACAATCATTAGGGGGGAACTTACCACAACTCTATAGCACGACTTAGAGCTTGAAGAAGGGAAACATTTCCTAAAATGTCTCATACCCTCCTATTCATAGCAATGGCGCACTTCACAACTATGAATAAGACTCTAATTGATGCAGTGTGTTAGAATCCGAAGATCTATCAACCTAGTGCTCTAATACCAAGTTTGTCACAACCCAAGCTTAGGCCTAGACATGACATGGCGCAAGGGGAACCTGAAGAGACCCCAAGCAAGCTTCATAAAGAATCATTACATATCCTTGGTCGAGGAAACAATAAATCAAGCATCAAAGATAAAAGAATAGGGAAACCTGGGCTAAGGGAAAGTCTTGCACAATATCATGGTCAAGAGGCAAGAGTTAAACTTATATGATAGATACATAATATGTCCAACAACCACCTCTACTGCATAGATAAGAGCGGGGGCCAAGACAAAGCAACCGGGCTCACCCTCATAGTCAAATATAACATAAAAAGAGCGTCTCAATACATATCAAGAGAGCATATACTAAGGTCCCCGAAGTGGAGGACTCACCAACTAGCTTGAATAGCACAAAACTAGCCACGTGGAGGAGGATGATCAACTTGGGCACCGATTCCTACAGGGTGACATCATGTAGGCATAGAGTATGCATTAGTACGTTTGAATGTACTAAGTGTGTAGGATGCAATGCAACAATAGGTAGGCATCATAATCAAAATTCATAATATTACGTAATAGACATAATATAACAATATGGCATGTATGTTCAATGCTTAAGTGAAACATGTTTAAGTAAATCATGCTCACATAGGATATCATATGTGAAGAAGAGACCAAGATAGCTATTCAAGGTATAAACCCCTTGGTGGTTGTGTGGTATAAACCCCTTACATGGTTAATTATAATCACACCTTATCAACATAGTGACGAAGTATAAACCCTTCGCATGGTTGATGAGTATAAACCCCCAATATAGTTACCCGGGCTCTTGTCCCCCCGAATCAGGTATGGTCTAATGCAACATTTTATATAGAGTATATCGTATACATAAGCTCATTTTATCATCAAATAGTCATTCATATCATATCTCATGTTTTGGACCTTCAACTCCTCAAGAAACCATATCCGGACATTTTATCAAATACTTAGAGGGTGTTCGGTGGTAGTATAAAACCATGCAAATTAGAGATGAAATCATACAAGAAAACCCATTGTAAAACCATCAATCAACACCTTACAACATCCTCGTGACATTACATCAAAACCCCTTCTCAAATCTTACAATAGATCAAAGAATAATAGCTCAAAACATGGCAAAACAGTCACAACTGTACATAGCTTTAACATAGTGTGCAATGAATTTCATAATGATCAAAACTCATTTGTAAATCAATTTTAAATCATGAAATTCATGTAAAAGGAGGCTTGGGTATCATGTGCGAAAGAAAACCATGAAAGAAACCCACATACCTTAGCTTGGAGATGAACTTCGTGAAGATTGGAGATGGAGATTTGAAGCTTGAAAAAGAACCTTGAAGGAGAACCTTAGCTTAGGATAAGGGTTTGGGACTTGAGCTTTGGGAGTGAAAATATGACTAAGTGTTTTAGGGAGTATTGGGAAATGTTTAGCATGATATAAGGGTGAAATTTGGCTAAGTATAGATAAATACACGCTTGGGAAACTTGGGCCCAACACTTAGAATATTTTGGATAAACTAAAAAAACAATTACCATTTCTTATAGAGGCGTGTCGCAACCGCGACGCGGATTCCTCTCTAGAAATCGCATTGAAATTTTGTAATTGCTAAATCTTTGCTCTTAAATTGGGGTCAGACCCTTTTCCCCCTGATTTGGACCCTCTGACCAAGAATCTGGAGTCGGATTTTCGAAATAACGAATGAATTTTGAGATATATGAGAATCTGAGGCACGTTCTTAGGCACTTTTTGGGGACGTTACACTCTCTCACTTTGTATGGAGTGAGACGTGTAAGAGCATACTTTCTACCTTCAATTACAAAAGTGTATTTGTTGGATTTTCCTTGGTGTACAACATCCCTATCAAATTCCCATGGTATCCCCAACAAGATATGACATGACAACATGGGTACAACATCACAAGTCAATTCATCATTGTACTTGCCAACACTAAACCGAATGCTTGCATGTTTAAGGACCTTCATTTGTCCACTCTCATTGAGCCATTGTAGCACTTAGGGGTAGCGATGCTTTATTGTTCGAATTTGCATATGTTCCACTAAAGAACTACTCACCACATTAGTGCAACTTCTACTATCAATGATAAAGAACACACTTTATCTTGAATTTTGCACCTAGCATGAAATAGATTCTCCTTTTGATCAAGTTCTTCTTTGGCAAGGGCTCCCATAATTCTTCTCACAACATAAGAAAGATTGGAATTCACCTTCAAGTCTTCATCATTATCAAGCACAGATTTTCCTTTCTCTATGAAGCAAGCAAAATTGACCCTCTCATCCAACCATTCTTTTTCATTTCCCGAAGCATCTCCCTCGCCTCTATCTTGATCATGCCTCTCCCCAAGCCTATTTCCTCTATTTCCCATCCTATCTCCTTTATATCCCATCCTATTTCCTCTACTCCCTACTCTAGCTCCTATATACCTATAATCTCGGCCTCCTATGTCATGTCCCACCTAAGACTCGAGGCCGGACTCCTTCCCTTTGTACTTCATAGGTATCCCTATTCCCATGCTCCCAAAGCTCATTATTGTTGAGATCTCCATGCATTTCGTCATAGAGAGGATTTTGGTATTGGTAATCTTTGAAGGGAATTTGTGATGCATTTGGTGGAGGTGATGGGTGACATTCATTAGAAGATGCATTTGATGCATTTCTGAATGGGATTTGGTAATGGACTTGGTTCATTTGGAAAGAGGGGTTTTGGTAGATTCAGATTCGGCTCTGTGAAGGAAAACATAGATGATGGGCTTGTCCCAGGATAATGGTGGTGGGATGCATCGATGACCTCCTTATCTCCTCATTTTCGAGTTAAATTTCTTTCCCTCAATTTTCATTCTCCACCTGTACCAACCTTTCCTCCATACCTCTCATCCTTCCATTCATTTCCACTATTTGTTTGGAGAGGTAAGCAAGAGTTTCTATGATGTTCTTTGAACCTTCCCCAATTAGACTTGTATTATACATGATACCTACAATACTCAACAAACAAGATTAGTACTCTCAATGCACCTCCAATGGCATCATCTCAAAAAATTGATAGTGAACTAGCTCTGTTCAATCAATTCAAGGTCACATATCCTTGATAGTGGAGAGGATTGTTCTGACTCTTGAAAGAAGGACAACTCAAATAAAGCTTAGGAACACGAATAAAAAGAAGAAAAACTAGAAGAAAGAGGCACAAGAAATATTTGG
Source organism: Solanum clarkiae (assembly GCA_011800125.2). NCBI lineage: Eukaryota > Viridiplantae > Streptophyta > Magnoliopsida > Solanales > Solanaceae > Solanum > Solanum clarkiae. Next base: position 8,018 of record JAABOM020040214.1, read on the forward strand.
CTCAAAAAAACTAAGTAACAAAAGTAGAAGAAAGTACTTGTTGTTACCTAATTTGAAGAATCAAAGAGATGATTGTTTAGAAACTAGTTAACAAGTAATTAAAGATGATAATTAGTTGTTAAGTATTTGAGAAATGAAAGAAAAATGAGTGACAACGAAGAAGAATTGAGTTCGGGCACTTCAAAAAACTTTTGGAAGCCTTAAGGTGTTCATGACTTGCAAGGAGTTTGATTTGATGATAAAAACTAGTTAAAAGTAGTTAAATATATTAAATACCTGCTAAATACTTGAGAAATTGAAGCACAAAATATTAAAAAAAGAATCACATTGTTTGGACACTTAGAAAATTTTTATGTCCAAAAAGCCCCCCATACTTGGAAAAATTTTGAGGTGTAAAGAGTCTGCAGATTTTAGCCTCTGAAATTGACCTCCACATGCCACGTGGCACATCTGGCGCTGATGTGGCACTGCTACTGTTGATTTGGCTCTGAGTTGGCAATGACGTGGAAACTAATTTTTTTAAATTTAAAAAAAAAATTCAAATTTCCACTAAGGGGCAACAAACACCTTTGACCAACTTTGACTTGAAAAAAGTATATCAAATGTACCTTTTTGTCTTCTTCTTCTTCTTCAAAAACACTTGAAGATCTTCAAGAACACTTAGAACACCAAGAAAATACACTAAATCCCAACATCTTCAAATCAACTTGGAATTGGCTCAAAATTTAAGATTAGCTTCCCCTAGACATAGAGAACAAACCCCAATGATCATTAACCTTCAATTTCTTCTCAATCAAAAGAACCCACTTTCAAGATTTGAAAAGTTTGAATGCTCTAAACTATTCAATGGTAACTTTACTTTTACAACTCCAAATTGAATGAAATTTGAGATTTAGGATAAGGAAACACTAGTAAACAAGAATCTAGTGTCAAAAATAACAAACCAAATGAAAATAATTTTGGTTTTTTTTCTTTTTTTCTGGATTTTTGAGTGGATCAAAACTTAAAGACCTAGATTTGTGAAAACAAACCTAAAGTTATGTTGTGATATCAAATGATATAGATCAAACAAGAAAGGGAAAGAAAAGAGAACAAAATGAAAGGATATGTGGATTAAATTCAAACTGTTGAAATTATGGGTAACAAGGGACTAAAACCCTCACCTCTCAATTGATTTCAACAACTCAAATATAAAACCCTAGCAAGAAAAATTAAAGGAAACCAAGAACCATAAATGGAAAACACCATAATTAATCAAGCAAATAAGTCAACCACCAGTTCTAAGAGTTGCCCTAATTACTTACTAAGAAGATACTATAATTCGAGAATTCAATATTCAACATAGTCTAAGTCTTACAAATGCTAAAATATGACTATTTATACTAAGTAAATAAAAGAAGATATTTTCTTTACAATTTTACTCTTAATGAGTAAGAGCTTTGTTTGGTTGCCTTCTTTTCAAATTCTTGAATTCAAGTAATAGACATTTGCACACATGGCCTCTTTTCTTCCTTCTCCTCACCTTGATAGACCTTCAACATATTGTAAGTCTTTCTTTGGTGACCCTCTAGCTCCTCTAATGCTTCTTTTTTTATGAACATTGCTTGTAGGTCTTGGAGATCTTTTGCTTGAGTCCTTGTGAATAGTCTTGAGGGGTACATGCCACTTATGTTGGTGCCATCTATGCTTTGCATTTTATCAATTGCCTCTTAAGATGCCTAAGTGGATCAATAAAGCTAACTATTGAGAAAGTCTCTACTAACTAGTGGTCTAGAGATCAAACTTTATTAGAGGGTGACCCCTATTTCCTATGGCGGCACATAGTTATTGGACAATAGGATTCCATTAATAGTCTCGTGCCTCTTCTAGCGGGGAGCTTACTTATTCATCTCAAGGTCCACTCGGTGCTAAGCAAACTTTCACCTAATAATTATCAGCATGACTCATAGAATCATTTAATATAGAGAGGTATTCTACTAACCCATCCCATAAGCATCTTGAACATTAATCATCATAGTAAGGATAACTCCTAAGTCATGTCTATGCCTCTACTAATGAGTTATCATCGTCTCATAATCATTGTTAGGTGAAAGAACTCATACTCCATTCACTCTTAACTTCAATACCATTCTAAGAGCATGTCATGTCATGGGATATCCCATGATGCAATGCAATAATGCATGTAAATTAGCTTTAAGATCTTGAAACTTGAAGGAAATGCGCATACTATATATATATATCCATGATAAAAATCCATACTTGAAGTAACTCGTAAACCAATTCACAAACTCATTACTTGAAATCAATAAGATACATGAGCCAATACATCAATTCATTAAATTCATGTGATTTAGACTTGATTCATATTCAATAATAGAACTATGAATTTAAGTAAAACCAAGCAACCCTCTATCAAATTCGTAACCCAAGATTCTACAAGTAAGGAAAAATCATAAATAGTCATGGAATCATGAAAATTACTAGCTATTCATGTATAAGAATAATAGGATTCATCAATTTAAAAGATAATTCAAGGAACCCATATCATAATCTTCATAACCCCTAAATTGGCTCGTCAAGAAACCTCAAATAAATTCATAAATTCCAAGTAAAACAACTTCGTTTATTTTTTTTTTTCATGCATATAGGTAGTAGAATCCATCAATTTAAAACTAAGTTTGGGAAACTCATCAAATATCTCTAAAACCCTAACTTTCATAATATAGGAATTCAAGACATAACATCCTTCCTATGAAATTAAACATTATTCATAACAATATAAGCTAGCTAACATCAATAAATTCATAATATAAGCATTTGGAAACATAAGACAAAAACCCATGAAGAATTGCATACTTGGAATTAAGGAATGGAGTAGAAAATACGTTGAGTCTCCATGAGTGAAAGAAATCCATGGATGAAACCCACATACCTTGGTAGAAGAACTATGAAGGAACCTTGATTTGAGAAGAAGAACTTAAAACCCTAGGTTTGGTCTTCTCTTGAACATGAGGAAGAAGGGACTTGAGAGAATTAAAATGTTTTGGTTGAATGATTTGGGAATGAAGGGTAAAGGGGTAGTATAGGTATATTTTAGGGACTATATTGGCTTGAAACTACATAGTTTAGGAATAGAATGGATGGGAATTTACCAAAAAGTCCTCCATTTAAAATTGGTCGGACCAAACTATGAGTGCTTATTTACGGGCCGTAAGAGGAAGTACGGCCCACACTGTCATTCATAGACCACGATCCAGAAACCATCATTTCAGGCCCCAAAACAACAAACCATTTTACGATCCGTAGAATGGACCACAAGCCGTAAAATCGCTCGTAGTTCCCTTCTGTACTTAACCAAAATTTCAATATCTAGGACCCTATTTTACGACACCTTTTACGACTCGTAAAACACCTCACAACCCATAAACATCTCTCATGCTACACTTCTAGACTTACGAATTTTGCCCAAACCAAACACCCAATCCACGAGACCTTTGTACAGTGCGTGAACTGAATCACAACCCATACATAGGTCTCGTGTTCTTAGTCCAGTGATGAAATTTTAACTTTTTGCCTTAGTTCCACCTCCAAACTTACAGGGCGTTAAAACAACACCCATTTTCCTTTCAAGCTATAATGTATTAAGACATTTGATTTTCTTTAAGTATTCCTGCTACATTTTACTTGATGATGAGCTTTGAACATGTCTTAGCTCCCGCTAAATCTTTTATTTAGAAGATACTGTCGGACAATGTAGTAATTGTTTATATTTGATTTCATCTTTTATGGATTTTATAATGATTGTCCCTTAGCCCCATATCCCCGCTTTAAATTTTACTTTATTTATGTTCAAACACCTATGAATGCTTGATGAATGCTAAGAGATTTGGGTAAGGTGCATTCGGGTTCCTCGTTCATCGTCTTGGGAAGGTGTCTTCGGATTCCTCATTTGTTATATTACGACTAGGCCTAGGCTTGGTCGTGACATATCTAGACTGTTATTTCTACTTTATTTTTTTCGCATTAGCTTTAAATATCCTGTTTAGGCTGACTTGTCTCAGTGGGTTAGAAGCAAATGTCATCACATCCGATTTTAGATTGTAACATTACCTTTATGACCTCCTCCTTAGACATGGTGGTAAGTCTTCTCCTGCTAGGATCTTTGGTAGTGCTTGAATTATCAGATGAAGAGTCATCCAGAATATATTCAGAATGATAAAGAGTCATGCAACTCATGATCTTGTTAAGCTAATAGTTCTCTAAATCTTACCCATACCTAAGATAAGTCATCGTCTAAATTTCTCAAGTATAAGGTCTTCTTGTAAATGAATACATGGAATGATTTTGGCCATGGGTCAATCTCATCCAGTTGAAGTGGTTGGAACCTGTTGGTCCATGAGTGGCCAGGTTGCTGCGTTTAAATGTTGAAATGATTCTTATGTACACCAGGGTTGACATGTTAAACATCGTAGACTATGTCTTGAGGATTCCTAAGTGGTGTGAGTTACTTGAAAGATGAGTGAGACTCATGTATGGGTGAGCGTGATGGCCTGCCCATGTCTCATGAGAAGCCTTAGTCTACATAAAGGGTTAGGCTTGGGAAGCTTTACGGGTCATTTAGTGGAGTGTACAAGAAAAAATAATACATGTATTAACTCTATGTATTAACATTACCTTACTTGGTATACTTTATCATGCAATCTACAACTAATGCTTGCATTAGTTATATATTATAATGTGGAAACCAGTGTGTATTAACAATACTACGAATTTCTACATATTAATAATGCAAGGGATTTAATGCATGCATTAGTATGGCCGAAGACCTAACTACCCCTCAATATTACTTTTTACATCTTTTTGACCATATTTTTGGAGGGCATTAATAATTATTTTTTTAAAAAATTGAAATGCTTGTTATTTAATACAACAAACCAAATAATGCATAAGAAATACACTTTACATAATTAATACAAACATAACGAATACAAGCATTACTATTACACTCTATTTAGCATTATTCTTATACACCCTATCAAACGACCCCTTGGTATGTATAAGTATTAGGCTTGGAAAGCCTTGATGTATATTGGCTGAGCTTAAAAAGCATTAGTTTAGTATAAAGAGTATTCTTGAAAAAGCTTTTGCATGATAAGAGAGTGGAATGATAAATGTTAGAATTAGCAGCAGAATAAGGGAGGAAGCTAGTATTAAGTGTACTAGTTATGGGTCATATACCTGGAATGGTAAAAACATACGGATAAAATTCAAGTGATGCACTTTTTTATTGCAGGTTTTCTTCTGAATGTCTAAATTATGTGGTGGATTCGAATCGAAAGATATGCCTACAAGTACGTGTTCTTCGTATTGATACTACTCTTATTATGTCGCATCACATAATCTAATGGCAGAATCAGTAATATTTCTTAGATGCAGATGACGATGATCTATAACTTTTACTTCTTTTTGCCTATGACAAAAGGTTTTTTTTTTTTTTTTTACTTTATTTATGTTTATTCTTATTCTTTGAAATTTTTGTACCTATTTAGACTAGTTCCTAGAAAAGGTTTTCAAGATATACTCAAAAGAACTTTCGTCGTACTTTCAAAAGATTTTGCTGTTGAAATTAAGGTGGAGACTTATTCTTTATTTGTTAACCAGGTGACATATCCTACTTCATCAGCTTAAAATTGAGTGGTAAGAGTTCGCTGATCTAAGCGTTAGAGTAAGTGCCCACACAGTCCATGGGGTGAAGCGTGACAGTTTTAATGTTGAAAAAGCAACAATTAAAAGAACTATATCCATGCCTAAAACATCAAGCAATGTGAACAACAAACAGCACATGCGTTAACCAACATTTCGGAAACTTCTTACCAGTCTGTAAGAGAGATTTAGCATAATATAGGTCTTGCCTGAAGCAGATCAGACTTAAGATGTCTAATACAGCAACAAGTTAACCTTCAGGGGACTTGCAAAGGTATCAAATTCAGTAAACTAGGTTTCTTTTAGAGGACCCTTTTTTGCAGCTTCAGCAGCTGCCTTCTCTGCCTCAATCTCAGCAACAACAGCATCAACCTCAGCTTCCTCGAGTTGCCTAAGCCCATGCTCCTTTGTCATTACAGCAACTTTGATATTCTTTCTTCCACTCTCAACAACCTAGTGCAGGGAAGACAAATCAGCATTCAATATAGTCAAAACAAACGCACCACATCCTAGGGTAGAACTTCCATAAGAACAATACCACATATACTCTTCCATTAACAGCACTGCATACTTGTCACCTGAGTGGATGGAAGTTCAAGTTGCCCATGTGAGTTAAGGATACTTTTTAAAATATTTACTTCCAGCAAGCAGCCTAGTACAATGGTTTCGCCTTCTCAAAGCAGCTTAAGAAAGCAAACTGACCTAAGATACAATTTCCTTGCACAACTCAGAATATAGACAAGACTCCGCATTTAACTAAAGCAGCTAGATACCAGTGCTTATTTATTTGATAAGTAGAAAGAAGCTAAAACTCAAAACTCTTAACGGTTTATTTGGTTCACAATAGTCATGCAGGATCTATAATGCAGAAATTGTTTAGAAAAAAAATACATCACTCAAACTTGGCCTCAGCTTTAGTTGGCAAGTAGACACTCCAACTTTGAGTACACATATCTAGGCACTTCAACGCATATTCACTATGTCAGCTGAATACTCAAACTCACAGAATAATCATCTAGACACCTCCAAAATTTATGTGTCATGTCAACATCAAAGACCTCCTTGCTAAATGAGGCCAAATTTGAGTCTACTTATATGCATTGTGCTTTTATGCAATTATTACTAACTAATTTAGTGTACATGTTTTGCACGTATATGTCGTGTCAATCTAAAAATTATATATAAATAGTGCCATTAAAATAAATACAATATTTATATAAACTAAATTAAATAAACGTTATTAATTTGATGCAATGGTTTAACCTACTGTGAACGGGCAAAGATGAGGAAATCAATTTAATTACTTATAATATAGAGATATGTTATTAGTTTATGAATATATAAAGTAATAATTTGGAGTTAAATAGTCGGTAGTTAAATAATTAATTGATTAAAATTTAATTTTCAAAAAAATTCCTAAATATAAAAGGAGAAGTTTAATATCTCAACGTAATTATAATTACTCTTTCTTTTTATATTTGCTACAGTACTTACGTTTATTAACAAAATATTAATAATCAAAATTTTAGTAAATTTTAAAGTCTTAAATATTTGCAAAATAATAATTTTTTTTTCTTTTTCCTACATAGCCTAGACAATTAAATTATAGAATAGTCCTAAATCAAGATCATCCAGAAATACTCTCTCTATCTCTATTAGGTCATGGTAAGGTCTGCGTATATTTTACCCTCCCAATCCCACTTGTGGATTTCACTAGGTATGTTGCTTGTATATAGAATTCATAGTCCCATCCAAGGAACCTAGTCTAATTTCGATTTAAATAACACCCTAATTTAAATCAAAATTATCTGTCATTTAAATAATACTCTACTTATATTTTATTTCCAAGGGACCTGGTCCCTCACTCATGTTATGGACCTTTACCCATGTCCAAATATTCAACCAAATTTGTCCCAAAACTGTGACCGACCCAGACCTACCCTATTTCCCTTAACCACCATGCTCCCCTCTTTCTTTCTTTCCTACGCTCAAGACAATGAATGCACCTTTCTTCTCCAATCGTGCCCAGAATGCAGCAGTAGAATGAAGCAGTAACCAGAGCAACAAAACGATGAAGAATCATAGTTTAGTTCCAAAGCGCAACTGCATCTCCTGTCTCTCGAATTCATACACCAAGGCGTGCTTACATTCTATACTCTTCGACAATATTATACTCTAATTTACCAAGAAAAAAGCTTCAAAGCAAACAAAAGGACTAGTATAAATTATTATATAACAGCAGAATTAGAGGTATTTAGTCTCCGATCTATTCAAATCTTCACTTTGAGATATCAAAATTTCAATTTTTTTCTCCAAATTGTTGGTCAACACACCTGATATCGGTTGACCGAATCCAACACAGAACAGAACCCACACCCTTACTGGTATCAGTGTCATGTCAACATGTGTGCGGCACCAAAATTGCCGAGTCCGAGTAACCTAGCCTTCACCCCCATTTCATCTTCACGGCCATATCCCTTTGACTATTTGTTCTCACCATCAGTGACCTCCCATATATTTAACATCTTCTTCCTTAAACCCATAGATTTACCCTTTTTTGGGTCAAAACTCTCCTTTGGAAAAACTCCAAACTAGAAATACATGTAAGACCCACATCAGTCCGTCCTTCAATTTGGAAAACTTAAAACAACAATCGAGATTATGATCACAACCTAGAACCAAAAAATGGATTAATGGAGACAACTGATGAGCCCCATCAATGAAAAGGGATGGAATCCAATACAGTTTAGGTTGAAATTGGTTGCACAAGATGGTGGAAGAAATGCAATACAAACACACACACTGAGCAGTTTGTTGCGTGCAAAGAGGGATACTGACCTAGAATCAAAAATGAATCAATGAAGGCAACTGATGAGCCCTATCAATGAAAAGGGATGGAATCCGATACAGTATAGGAAGAATTTAGTCAGGCAAGATGGGGGAAGAAACGCAATACAGAGACACACAGTGAGCGGTTTGTTGCATGCAAAGAAGGATAGATGTGAGACCTACATCACTCCGTCCTTCAACACTTTAAATATTCAGTTATATTCTGCAAAAACCACTAAACTATGATGCTTCTTTATGATATTGAATTTCGCAGTCATCAGTATTGGGAATAAAGATTGATGGAGGACGAGATAAATCTGCGCTTGTAAGAATGGGAAGAAAGGGGTCATAAGGAATGTCAAGGATGAAGGTGAAGAGTGGGTCCCACATAAATATTTTAATTTAATACAAAATTAAAAAAATAAGTAAAACCTCTCATGCATTCAAATTTAAGTGAACACATGACATGCCATGCCAGCATGAGGTATCAATGAAATGCACCTGTGTCAAGTTGAGGTGCCTATTAAATCACTTGAACAGTTAAGGTGCTTGAATGACCATTGGTGACACCTACAGGGTCTATCCATATATTTTGCCTAAATTATCTTTTAATAAGTAAAAAATTTCATTCAAAGCACCAAGTTAAGTGCAAACAAAAGGTACTGCTCTATAACAGATTAAGATTTGTCTTCTGAAAGGAAACAGCAGAAAAGGAAAAAAAAAGTATAACAAAAGTAGTAAACAGAAACCAAAGTAAGGTACTCACTTCAAGCAAAGCACGTATTGCTAGTTTCAGAGTTTCCTGACCAGATGTTTCTTTGTAATTCTTCTCCATGAATTCCCGAAAAGAGTTTGAGTTTCTCACAGTTGCATTGGCTTTCCATGCTGAGAATGTTCCAGATGGATCTGTTTGATAAAGTGAAGGGATACCCTTGTAAGGATCAAAACCAATGATCAAGGTTGAAAGACCAAATGGCCTGACACTACCACTTTGGGTGTACTTTTGCTGAAGACCAGCAATGTAACGTGTTATGTACTCAACAGTAACTGGATCCTCAACTGGGTAAGCCTATGACTCTGACACTCTATACGTGCCCGATTTACGAGGACTCGGGCATCTGCTTTCAGGCCAGCACAGGCCAAGGCAATATGATCATCTAGATTTACTATCTTTCTTACTGACCTGTTGAAAAAATTAATCAGCAGAGCATTTCAAATCAGGTGCAGAAACCAAAGTAACTCTGAGTCATTTCCAACATTGTAGAAGCAAAACACTGGTACAATTATAATTCATAAGGACCTTATGGCCCTAATATTATAGCATACCTCAACTAAACTAGTACTGAATGAAAACCATCTCTACATACCAAATATGTCAAACACATGCCCTGGCACCTAATTTATTTTATCAACTATCAGTGCAGAGAGAGACGTTTGCCAGCTCTGTATAAACTTCATGGATATTGACACATTGTAACTTCAAATTCAATTAGTTCAGCTCATCAACACAACATCTAAACTGCTCTAGGAGCTTTAATAATCTATTTAGCACTCTGGACTCTTTTAATCATTTTCCCAATCCCTCCTCAAGATGGAAAAAAGAAAAAAAAAATATATTGACATCGACAAATAAAATATTCCTTTTTGTCTTTCCTCCCTTTTTCTTATGAGTAAGAAAATCATAACACTGTTTCATCCGGCTAGGTTATCTTGGTCTTTTGACGTTAACCACCTTAATAAGCCAGTTTTGCAAGATATGCAAGCAGTGCACAATCCTGGAACATGGATTGATCTTGGTGACAATGAAGTTCTCTGTAATGTAATGTTAAATATTAACATAAAAAAAAAAAAAAAGAGGCAGTGGCCAGTCCTCCTCCCTTCTGGACGAGATGACCGACATTTTCTAACTTTTTGTTTGTATTAAAGGTAGCGATAACAAGCTGAAAATATGCAGTCTTGACTCTAATTTTGGCAGGAGAAAGTTAAACTTGCTGAAACCTTCCCCTAAATTACAGAATTTCCACACATAAATGTGCACTCTTGGCACTTCACCAATCCACATAAACTTTAACTTGTTCAATAAAAAGTCGTAACCAGAACAACGAAGAGTAAATCTAAAACCCTACACCCTGCGCTATCATACACAAAATCATAGTATTGCAATTTGAGATCATAGTAATATACTTCCCTATTAGCTGAAATATCTCTATATTAAGTTACAAAATAGTTGGTGCAATGGTACTCCAACTTAGAATTCTGACCAACATAAGAAACTAATTAAGGAATGAAAAGAAAAACAAAAGCTACCTAGAGTCCTGAAGCTTAGGGGTAGATTTCTTCTCAACGGACTCCGACGGCGGCGTTACCTTTTCGCATGGCTTCGAGTGGGTATTCTACTTGGAATATCAGGCGAGAAAACGGTGATCGCTCTATCGTACCTAGCCATTTTTGATGCTTAATTAATACTAGTGAAATGTGTTGCTAGGGTTCGACTTATGTATGATCACTAAACTGGTATTAGCACACAACTCAATAGAACGCGGAGAGACGAGCTAGAAGGCAATTCTGAGAAAATGAAAACCAGAATGCTCATGGAAAAGGGCCAAAGATACTTGGAGAAAATGATCAAAATGGTTAGTAATCATTTTAATATATTTTGTTTGATTGAAATAATTCTTAATATATAATAAATGTGTTTATTTCCGTCTTTGATATATTTCACTTGTCATATTATTTATTTTGGTCTTTTATCTCAAATCTAACAAATCATATATCATATCATATATATTTATATTTCTATTATATAAAAGAGCCATGAGAAGGATCATCAATGATATTTTAATAATGTTAAATTTATTTAAGGATAAAAATAATAATTTTATAATTAATTATCAAAATAAAAATCAAGAAGATTTCATTGATATCCTTGCTTTTATTATGGACCCATAATAATATTTTTGTAATTGTGTCAAAATGAATTTTAACTTTATTTAAAGGCAAAACTAATAATTGTATAATTAATAGTTAAAATAAAAATCTGGAAGAATCCATATATATCATTATTTTTGTTGTAGACCCATAAAGATTTTTTTATCAGAGCAAATTACATAGAGAGACACTAAACTTAAAAATTTACAAAAAAAAAAAAAAGTATCTCTCGCTGTATAATTAGTGTGTATTTGTGTATCATAATGTATATTTAGTGTATAACTTATATATAAATATTACACATTGTATAGTCATGCATACTTTCTATAATTTTTGACAAACTATATTATATAGTCATGTATACTTTCGCTGATTTTGGGCTCTTTTTTATGTAAATAAAACATGAGCTACTTCTTTTTTATAAACTTTTTACTTTTTTACATATATATATATATCCCCTTTTTATAATTGTGTTAAAATAAAGAGTTGATATTAGTTAATTTTTGACAAATAATAATAAATGCTAAGCTTGTTTGAATATGTTTTAGAAAGAAAATTTTGGACTACTTTAAAATAAAATGTATTTGAATAGTTGATTTTTTGCTCCTAAAAATACTTTAAGTATTACTGCGTAAGCATATTTTTGGTATTTAAGTTACATAATATATATGATCATTACGAAAGTTCATATCTTGATTATTAAAATAGTCTTAGAAATAATATATCTATATTTTTATTTAATTTTAAAAAAATATCAAATTTAGTGAGTGAAAGAGAAAACAATGTTTGACTATCAAGCAATTAATAATTTGATATGTGCTTATCAAAATATTAAAAATTATTAGCTTTTCATTTTTATGTAGAATATTTTCTTAATATCAAATATGATAAACTATTTAACAGAGGAAATTTGAAAAAAAAATATTTTAATATTCAAATTTGGGAAATATTAAATTATAAAATAAAAAAAAATAACGAATTAAAAAATAAAGAAGAACAACAAAAAAAATGTCAATAGAAAAGAACTATGTTGAGAAATATAAAGAAAGAAAAAACTAAAGAATAAATAAAGAGAAAATCAACCTGAAAAAGAAAAAAAAGTATATTGGTTATTTTGTGGAGGTAATATTCAGAATTTTCTTTTACGGCTTGATATTTAGAGTTTGATATCAATTTTTTTATATATAAATTAACATTAAGGTAATTATTAGTATTATATATAGAAATAAAGTTGTTTTTATGATTCTTTTGTTTTTTGTGGAATTAGTAATTAACTTTCTAATAAATACTTTCAATATAATATTAGCATCAAAATAAATAGAACTATTTGTACTTATTGGAGACAATAATAAAATAAATCAGAATTCATCAACAAAGCTAACTACAAATAAATTATACTTGAGTGATCAAAGATTTGTTGTATATTATCACATGCAAAGCTTCTGATGCAAATCTTACAGATAGAAGATAACAACTATGGAAAATAAATAGCATTTGCAAAAATATATGAAGATTGACAATTTGTTTCAAAGATATTAATATTTTATACAATCATCAAACATGAAATATGCTAATTCATAATCTAACACACTTCTTTATTTTCTCTATGCATAGAATTTCTTTGAATTCAACTTTTCCAAGTTTGGTTGTAAATGACGCATTTATATCGTATGAACATTTGAAACAAATGATAAAGTAATACATTAAAGTTGTTTATGAAAAAAAATATAAACTTATATTGTGTCCATGTCACGAGCCTTAAATTATCTAGTATATATAAAAGAGAATGTTAGGTCGGCCCGCCTACGTGACACTCTCACATAATTTTTATTTATTCATTTTAAATAATTTAATATTTTAAAAATCAATTAAATAACCCAATAGAAATTAACAAAACTAAATAGGTATAATTTCTAATTAAACAATACTTTAACCTATCCGAACCATTCAAAAAATCATAACCATTCGCAAAAGTAACAACCCTTTGCAAAAGTAACAACTCTTCGAATAAGTCATAGCCCTTCAAAAAAGTAACAACAACAACAACAACATTACCCCAATGCCTCAAAGGATCCCGCCCGTTGCGGGGTAAGGGGGGATCGGATGTACGCAGCCTTATCGCTATGTTTAAAAACATAGTGCGACTATTTCCGGATGACCCATGATGAGCGTCGAAAGTTGCATTGACTAACTGCTACTTCACAATTAAAAGAAGCGCAGACAGTATAAAGAGTCATTTTGTTTTATTCCATCATACCCCAAAGCCAAAAAATAGTGAATCTTTGGCTCCATCCGAGATTGATGGAAACTTCAAAAAAGTAAAAAAAATTTGAAAAAGTTATAACTCCTTCAAAAAGTCACAACCTTCTGAAAAATCCTTTGAAAAAGTCAATGCCCTTCGACAACGTTATGACTCTTTGAGATATTCATAATTTTTCGAAAAAGCCACAACTCCTTGAAAAGGTCAAAACCTTTCAAAAAAGTCACAAATCGTAACTCTTCGAAAGAGTTATAACTTTTTGAAAAAGTCACAACTTTCGAAAAAGTCATAATCCTTCAATATAAAAAATCATCCGCTTTTAAAATATATTAAATTGATTTTTAAGTCGGACTATTATAGTAATCTCTTTAGAAAAGTCATAACCCTTTGAAAAAGTTACAATCCTTCGAAAAAGTCACAACCATTCAGAAAAGTAATAACCCTTCAAAAAAGACACAACTCTTTGAAAAAGTCACAACTTTTGAAAAAAAGCACTATAATATAACTAAATAAATATAATATAAAATATAAAAAGTATATTAAATTGATAAATTGAGGATATTATAGTAATTTAATAATCAAGCTAGGGAGTTCAAACACTATTGACAAGCCAATTATATCAAGAAATAATGTTATAATACAAAAATATTGTTGAAGATAACTAGAACTTTAGCAATATTACATTATACATTAAATAGAAGCTCTTGAGGTAAATTGATAATGATAAATTTTATGTATATAGAAAGAAAACTTTAGATTATTTTATTAGTTTTAATATTAAAATTTATAAGTTTAATTAGATTACTTATGCTCATGCTACGCGCGGGCTAGTTACCTAGTTTATAACAAAAAATATTATTTGACTATCGACCCTATGTGGCTAACAAAATCTGCAATATTGCCTTCTTTGTTACCATTAAAAAAAAAAAAGAACTCCATAAAATTTAACATCATTTTCTCTATTTTCTCGTTCCTAAAATATTATTCCACTGACTTAATAAAATTTGATATTTTAAGCAACACGATATAGTAAATTCTGTTTTTTTTTTTAAAAGTAGAGACAATGATGTTAAATTTCCTAAAATTTTTCTTTGGAACTAACAAAGAAAATAACAATAGTGGATTTTGTAAGCCTGTGAAGTCCACAACTAAACTTCTCACTTTTGGGGAGATAACATCTATGAGGTTTATGTAAATGACCAAAATGAACACATTTTGTGGTACATTAAAGGACATTTGAATTAAATGAAATATATTAAGGACTAAAATGAACACATGTTTCATACATTAAAGACCATTTCAATCAAGTGAAATACATTTAATTAGGAAATAAAGCATTCCTTATACATTAAGGACCATTTTGGTCATTTTTTCAATATACTCATTCTTTTAATTAAATTTTGGCCATGAGCCTTTATTGAAGAGCAAAAAAATAAATCTGTAATTACATGAGGCCAGGATCAGGGTTGGATAACCCATCCCATATCCCTTTTACATATGTCCTAAACCCTGTCAGGTGCCTTTCCACTTTCCTTTTTACGTCTCTTTGACTACTCCAGAACCTTTGATATATCTTGTTGCCCTGTGCCAATGTCAGTTCCTTCGTGCTCGCTTATGGGTGATTAATCATCCTTGTGGGAACTAGATTCTTGCAATGATGCTTAGAAATTTGTATGCAAGTACAAGCTTCCCCTCTATTTGTCTTTTCTCTGAGCCTTGATCTTGACTTACCTTTGTCATCATAGTGAAACCATCGTTCAACCAAGGTGCCTACCGCTGCATCCTATGAAGTATCCTCTAGGTAAACGATTCCTCATCTCCCCCTACTCATCCTTTTACCATGTCCACTGGCCTAATCCTCCTTTGTTTACTTGACCAGATGTTGGAGCGGAGATGACCCTGTGATGGTTTGTCAGACTCCATCTTGGACCCCCCATGGATGTAAAGTACTTTAGTTCTCATGTGTTTGCCAGCACTTCTTTTGGTGGAGACTGTTTTGTAAGCTGATAAGTGAAAATAGAAGTAGAAAGTAACTTTAACATTTGTGGTTAGTTGTATGTATATAATAGTTCCTATCATTGGTTTTAACAACTCCATTAGTCTTCTTAGGATCTAATTGGCCTTGTTTTGATCCGCAAGTTAACTGTTTGGGCCTTGTCAACTTTGATGATCCATTGAATGCTATAGGAAATTCTATAAATTTATGATACTGTATGAACCCTTCCTGCTCAACTGCAAAATTTGCAAGATTATCTGCCAGTATATTTGCCTCTCTATAGATGTGCTTGATTTCCACTTGTATGCTATCCATGTGTGTTCTTATTTCTTCTATATGCTCAATGATAGCTAAAAGACATCTCCATTCCCCTTCTACTATCTTTTGGAGACCGAGAGATTATGCATCTATCATCATGTTGTTAAGCCCCCTGTCCCCACAGTTACTTAAGCATTTCAGAACAACCATCATCTTAGCTTCCATAGTTGTAGAGATGCCAATAGCCCCTGCTTCTGTATAAGTAGGGTCCCTATATATGTTCCTTAGACAAAAGGCATAAGAGCTAGGACCTGGATTTCCCCTGCATGCCCCATCAATATTAGCTCTCAACCATCCTGGTTTGGGAAATTCCTATTTGACCGGAAGATGAAACAATTAGGGCTTATGCTATTGCAGAAACTATCACGCCCCGAGCCTACACCCTAGACATAACTGGCACTCAGAATCATTGCTGGTCCCAAGCGAACTACTTGATCTGGCTACTTACTCAGCGGAACACTTTAATGAATGTGGAAAGTCTATAAAAGTAACAAGCTAAAAGCAATAAATGTCTGCATAAACTGAAAGTGAACTTTCTTATGCAATAACTAAAATAAACCAGAATTAGGATACTTGACATATAGTCTATGGAGCCTCTACTAAAACTGTCTGAAAGGACTACTGGGACAGGCCCCAAGTAGCCGGAACTGAAATAAATATTGAAAGAACATAACTACTTCAAGAGCCTTTGACTGAGAAGAGGCCTCATCAATGTCTGAAAAATGTCTGTCCCCAACGAAGCAGCTGCTGAGGGACTCTGTCACCTGAGTCTGTATCATAAAATGATGCAACTCCTAAGGACGTCAATACGTGGAATGTACGATATGTAAGATGGTCAAAACAATAATTCAAGATAATATAATATTTCTCAAAAGACATAAACATATCTCAAAATGAAGTAACATAATGATAGGTACTTTGTATGCTGAAATTAACATATTGAAAACTTGTATACAAAACATATCTTGCTTAGCTTGGGGAGTTTTTCTAACTGACAACCACTACTATGAGCTTTTATGGTGATACAACGTCTTGCCCATGCTGCCAGGCCGTCTTGTACTTTGCCAGGGTAGGGGACGAAGAACTAGAGGAGAGGATCCATCCCAAAACTGGGTCATCTCAGTGGGTAAAGAGGAATATACCTTGGTACAATTCTATCCTATGCTGGCTACATAGTTTATGAGTTCAGGTAATTAATTCTACTCTCACTCATATCCATGCTCAATACTATTCCCAAAAATAATTTTTATATAGCTCATAACTTGAAGATATGAATTCTCAAAATTTGATCTTTCGGGGACTTAGCCCAACTTACTATTTAACTTCTCATCTGAACTCTTTAGCTTGACTGAAAAGTAGTATCTTTTCAAGTATTTTCAAACATATGAGTTACTCAGCTAAAGTGCAAAAGCAGTTCTAAATAAAATGATTTCTTTAACTCAACTCAAACTATAAGATTTATGGATGTTCATGAACCCATATAAATTTTACAGAAGATCATCCATGATTATAAATCTTGATAGCAATACTTTAATTTAATCATAACGAAATCAAGAATCATAATACTTATCAAGAATCTATACGTATACACAGAATTTAATGGACTTCACAGGAATACATGAATTTTAATCTCACTTATACTTGAAAATTCTTGCGTAAAAACTAACATATGATTTTAAAAATATCCATAAAATAGTTTTTGGAGTGGCCTTACATACTTGGGAATTCAAATTCTTGGAGGACTTGAAGAGATTCTTGAGCCCTAACTAGTTTTCTTGATTTTACACTTGAGTTTCTTGAGAGGTTTTTAAACTATGAGGGTAAAGTTAGGCATTTTTACGATTAAATCACGTGAAAACTGAATACTTAAGGTCTAAGGAGGGTGAAAAAGGTCGAAACTACCCTTCCTAACTAAAAAGAAAAAATTCAGCAGGAATTTGTACAGGTGCACATCACAAACCTGTGTATTTTTCCTGTTTTTCGCGAATTTTAGTCTTTTGTCGAAATAACAAAAAAATACAAGTGGGAATCCGTGTCCCTGGCGCGATACTAAAGGGGCGCAGAAATCCCACTATTTTGGAAATTTTCAAAAAAAAATTAGTTTGACTCGGTTGTGCTAAATTGAGTCAAGATCATTTTTCAACTCAGTTTTTCGCACTTATCACAAATCCGATCTTGGATTCGCCAACGGATCATGAAAAGACATGTTACGTGCATGGTCAATTCTATGGATATTTTGGTCTTTTCACGAGGGTGTCACAGTATCTCCCCTTTGGGATCGTTCGTCCTTGAATGATAACGATATGAAGAATTTAACTCAAGACGACAATGTTACTACACTTTAAACAAACATAAGTCTTCGAGATCAAGTATGTAAGTTTACCTTCAAGGTCCTCATTTAGGCCAACGAACAAGTGTGTATACTTTGCTTTCATGTCTTCTTCTGCTTACCATGTGGCTTCTTCTACAAATTGGTTTCTCCACAACACTTTCACCGAAGCTATCTCTTTGGACCTCAACTTGCTAACTTATCGGTCTAATATCTGCACCGGGATATCTTCATATGACAAGTTATATTTAATTCCCACACTTTCAACAGGAACAACTAGAGAGGGATCTCCCAAGCATTTCTTAAGCATAGAAATATGAAATACTGGGTGTGTAGCGCTCAACTCTATTGGTAACTCCAACTCATAAGCTACACCAACAACCCTTCTCAGAATTTGGTACGGGTCAATATATTGTGGACTGAGCTTCCCCTTTTTGCCGAATCTCATAACTCCTTTCATTGGTGATACCTTCAGGTACACCTAATCACAAATCTCTCCTCCTAACATCTGTGTATGACTTTTGCTGACTCTGAGCTGTCTTTAGCCTTTCTTGGATGACCTTCACATTCTACATAGCTTGATGAACTAGATCAGGTCCTATCAAACCAGCCTCACCAACTTCAAACCACCCAATAGGTAATATACACCTTCTCCCATAAAGAGCTTCATACGATGCCATCCGTATGCTAGCCTGGAAACTATTATTATAAGAGAACTCAATCAAGAGCAAATGATCATCCCATCTACCTTTAAAGTCTATCACGCACTCCCTCATCATATCTGTTAGGTTCCATATATTTCACTCTGCTTGCCCATCTGTCTGCGGATGGAAAGTTGTACTAAGATTCACCTTCGTACCAAGCCCCTTTTGAAAGGACTTCCAAAACTGTGTTATGAACTGAGCTCCTCTTCTGAAATAATGGATATAGGGACCCTGTGCAACCTAACAATCTCCTTAAGATAAATTCTAGCATAATCCTCAGCTGTATCAGTCATCTTGATAGGTAGAAAGTGAGCTGACTTGGTCATTCTGTCTACTATGACTCATACTGAATCATGTTGTCAACGGGATCGAGGTAAGCATGTTATGAAGTCTATGTTAATCATCTCCCATTTCCATTCTAGGATCTCTTTGTTCTGAGCTACACCACAAGGCCTTTGATGCTCTACCTTAACTTGCTAGCAATTTAGGCATCTAGACATGAACTCTGCAATGTCCCTCTTCATGCCACTCCATTAATAGACTTCTCGCAAATCTCTATACATCTTTGTGGCACCAAGGTGAATAGAGTACCTGGCATTATGAGATTTAGCCAAGATCCTGTCTCTAGGACTATCAATACTTAGCACACACAACCTACCTTGATACCTCAAGACTCCATCTCCCGCTTTGGCAAACACCAATACCTTCTATTTCTGAACATCGTCTTTCAACTGGAGGAGGATAGGGTCCTTGTCTTGCTTTTCTTTCACCTCCACCACTAAGGATGACTCAACACCATTTTTGACAATGGCACCACCTTCATCAAAATCTTCAATTTGCTCCCCTAAACGAGCTAGTCTGTGCACTTCTTTAGCTAACTCTTTCTTTTCATCTTCTATGTGAGTAGTGCTTCCCATGGTTGACCTGCCAAGAGCATCAGCAACTACATTAGCTTTACCTGGGTGATAGAGAATGCTCATATCATAGTCCTTTAGTAGCTTCAACCACCTTCTCTGCCTCAAATTCAACTCCTTCTAACTGAATACATATTGCAAGCTCTTGTGGTCCGTGAATACTCCACGTGCCCACGATATAGATAATGTCTCCAGATCTTTAGAGTAAACACCACCACAGCGAGCTTAAGGTCATGAGTTGCATAATTCTTTTCATGAATCTTAAGTTGTCTAGAGGCATATGCTATCACCTTGCCTCTCTGCATCAATACACAACCCAAGCCAATTCTGGAAGCATCACAATATACTACAAAGTTCATTAGTT
Organism: Solanum clarkiae; assembly: GCA_011800125.2. Classification (NCBI taxonomy): domain Eukaryota; kingdom Viridiplantae; phylum Streptophyta; class Magnoliopsida; order Solanales; family Solanaceae; genus Solanum; species Solanum clarkiae. The sequence continues at coordinate 28,363 of JAABOM020040214.1, forward strand.
CCCTCCGGTTGGGATAAGACTAGGGATTTTTTAGAAACTCTTCTCTCAAGCTTCTGGCTATTCAAACTTAGTCTTCTTCTGAGTCAGCTTAGTCAAGGGAGCTGAGATAGAAGAAAACCCTTCTACAAACTGTCGATAGTAACCTACCAAGCCCAAGAAGCTCCTTATGTCTGTGGGAGTTGTGGGCCTTGGACAATTCTTTACTGCTCAATCTTTTGCGAATCAACTTAGATACCTTCCCCAGACACAATATGCCCCAAAAATGCCACAACTGCCAACCAGAACTCACACTTAGAAAATTTGGCATATAGTTGCTGATCCTTAAGGGTCTGAAGGATAATTCTAAGATGGTTTGCATGCTCCTCCTTGCTATGAGAGTAGATTAAGATATCATCTATGAACATAATAACAAATATGTCTAGGTACGACCTCAACACCCTGTTCATAAGATCCATGAAAGCTGTTGGTGCATTTGTCAGCCCAAAGGACATGACTAAAAACTCATAATGACCATAGTGGGTTCTGAAAGTTATCTTAGAAATGTCCCTCTCTAACCTTAAGCTGATGATATCCAAATCCGAGGTCTATCTTGGAGAAACAAGTAGCACCCTGAAGTTGGTTGAATAAGTCGTCAAGCCTAGGAAGAGGATACTTGTTCTTTATGGTGACTTTATTCAGCTGATGGTAATCTATGCACATTTAAAGAGAATTATCCTTCTTATGCATGAAGAGAACTGGGGCACCCCAAGCTGAGATGCTTGGTCTAATGAAACCTTTATCTAAGAGATGTTTCAGCTGCAACTCTAACTCTTTTAGCTCCAAAAGAGACATACAATATGGAGGAATAGATATGGGCTAAGTATCTGGAAAAGTATCTATCCCATAATCTATCTCCCTATCAGGAGGGACCCCGGGAAGATCCTCAGGAAAAACTTTTGGGAACTTATTCATAACTGGGACAAACTGAGAGCTGGTGCCTCGACACGAGAATCCTAAACTCTGACTAGGTGGTATATGTACCCTTTAGAAATTAACTTTCTGGCTTTGAGATATGAGACAAACTGACCCTTAGAATAAACTAAGCTACCCCTCCACTCTAAGACTGGTTTGTTAGGAAACTGGAACTTGACTACTCTGGTTCTGCAATCTATGGAGGCATAACCAACATGAAGCCAATCCATGCCTAGGATGACATCAAAATCGACCATGTATAACTCCACCAAATGAGCTAAAATAGTCATGATAAATGGCGACTGGACAGCCCCTATAGATTCTTTGGGCTAGAATAGACTCTCCAATAGGAGTGGAAACACTTAAAGGATAAAGAAGACATTCTGGATTGATCCCAAACTTCATGGCTACATACAGGTTACAAATGACAATGTGGCTCCTAGGTCTAATAATGCGTAGAAATCATAAGTAAAGATTTTGAGCATACCCATAACCATATTTGGTGAGTTCTCCTTCCCTGTTTGGTGCCCATGGCATGCAAGCGGTTTGTTGCCCCGCTTGCTCCTGCTGCAGGGCCCCTGTGAGGTGGCTTATCCTGCGGTGCTGAAGAAACTGATTGTAATCTATAAGCTCTCATATTCTGCTTTCTCGTAGAATAATCCTTCAAGAAGTTCCCACCTGACTACATTTGAAACAACCATTTGTGCCCATAAGGCACTCTCCAAGATAGGATCTACCACACTTACCACAAGTAGGATAACCATTCGATCCTTGAGCTATACTACCCTACGACTGGTTGCTCAAAAACATGTGGCACTATGATCCCAGCTCATTCCGGACTCTCGGTGCACGTGCACTAGTGGATGAAGTTGTAGGTTCGACCATCTTAGGCTGAAAGGATGACTGATTTCTAACTCCAGTCCCCTTCTTACCTGTCTCTTGGGCTAATATCTTGGCCCTCTTGCTCCTAAACTCTTCCATATCCTGCATTTTCTCCTCCTCTACCTACTGCACATAAGTCATCAAGCGGGCTATATCTATATCCCCAATCAGCATCGCGTTCCTGCCTCTCTCTTATTCATTTGAGAGAGCCTGACAAAAAAAAATTCATCCTAGTATGCATGTCTTCCACCATAGCTACAACATAACAGGACAACTGAGTGAACTTGAGGTTATACTCCCATACACTCATCTTCTCTTGCTTTAGGTTCAGAAATTCCCTTACCTTTGCCTGCCTCAACTCTCTAGAAATATTGTCCCAGAAAGGCCTCCTCAAACACCGCCTCAACTAATGGCTAGCGCCCTATTTACCCTGCTTCCTTTCCACTGATCAAACCAAAGTCTAGCTACTCCCTTGAGCTGGTAGGCAACCAACTTAACCCGCTCAACATCACATATGTGCATAACTTGGAACACTTTCTGGAGCTCCACAATGAAATTCTCAGGATCCTCCTTCATATTAGACCCCGTGAATTCTGGTGTGTTCATCCTCATGAACTCACGAACTCTAGAGGTATCCGACCCATCATTCCTACCCTCTCCTTGTCGACCTCTATGAGTAGTGACTGCCTGGGCCGAGGTCTGGATGGCCTGGCAGAGTTCAGCACTGGAGATGTCTGCTTGCTGTGGCTCATCAGCAGGCATAACTAGACCTCTAGGTCCCTCAAAAATTAGGCTGGGTTGGTTTGCATTTCTCCTGGCTGGGGGTCCTCTGCCCCGTACTGGTCCATTAGCTCTGAAGCATAACTTGAAAAACACTTCGTGATTGCACGAGTTAGGAGGGACTCAATAAAGATATGCTCTGAAGCACGAGACAAAGAATAACAATTAATAGTGACACTTTCTAATGCCCTATAGCCTTCCCATTATTGATATGGTACGCTTCACACCCATAATACGGACTCTACTAGACATAGCTCCATAGACTCCCTAGGACTCTTAAACCTTGCTCTGATACCAAGTTTCTCATACTCCGAGTCTATACCCTAGACACAACTGGCACTTAGAACCATTACTGGTCCCAAGAGAACCACTTGGTCTAGCTACTTACTCAGCGAAAAACTTTAATGAATGTGGAAAGTTTATAAAAGTAACGAGCAAAAGCAATAAATGTCTGCATAAACTGAAAGTGAAGGTTCTCAAGCAATAACTAAAATAAACCAGAACTAGGATACTTGACACATAGTCTATGGAACCTCTACTAAAACTGTTCGAAAAGATTACCGGGACAGGCCCCAAGTAGCCGGAACTGAAATAAATACTGAAAGAACATAACTACTTCAAGATCTTTTGACTGAGAAGAGGCCTCACCAATGTCTGAAAAATGTCTGTCCTCAATGAAGCGGCTGTTGAGGGACTTTTTCATCTGCGTTATTATAAAATGATGCAGGTCCTAAGGACATTAGTAAGTGGAATGCACGGTATGTAAGATGGACAAAACAGTAACTCAAGATAATATAATATTTCTCAAAAAAATAAACATATCTCAGAATGAAGTAGCATAATAATAAGTACTTTGTATGCTGAAATTAACATGCTGAAAACTTGTATACAAAACATATCTTGCTTAGCTTGGGGAGTTTCTCCAATCAACAACCACTACTATGAGCTTGGTGGTGTTACAACGTCTTGCTCATGCTGCCAGAGCCATCTCTTACTTTGCCGAGGTAGGAGACGAAGAACTAGGGCAGTGGATCCATCCCAAAACGAGGCCATCTCAGTGGCTAAAGAGGAATGTACCTTGGTACAATCCTATCCTATGCTGCTACATAGTTTATGAGTTCAAATAATTAATTCTACTCTCACTCATATTGGTGCTCAATACTACTCCAAAAATGATTTGTATATAACTCATAACTTGAAGAATATGAATTTTCAAAATATGATCTTTTGGGGACTTAGCCCAACTTACTATTTAACTTTCTTATGTGAACTCTTTAGCTTGACTGAAAATAAGTATCTTTTCAAATATTTTCAAACATATGAGTTACTCAGCTAAAGTGCAAAAGCAGTTCTAAATAAAATGATTTCTTTAACTCAACTCAAGCTATAAGCTTTATGGGTGTTCATGAAATCCATATAAAATTTATAGATGATCATCCATGATTATAAATCTTGATAGCAATATTTTAATTTAGTTATAACAAAATCAAGAATCGTAATACTTATCAAGATTCTATACGTGTGCACAGAACTTTAATGGACTTCACAGGAATACATGAATTTTGATCTCACTTATACTTGAAAATTCTTAGGTAAAAACTAATGTATGATTTCCAAAATATCCATAAAATAGTTTTTGGAGTGGTCTTACATACTTGGGAATTCAAATTTTTGGAGGACTTGAAGAAATTCTTGAGCCCTAACTAGTTTTCTTGATTTTAGGCTTGAGTTTCTTGAGAGGTTTTTAAACTATGAGGGTAAACTTAGGCATTTTTATGATTAAATTGCGTGAAAATTGAATACTTAAGGTCTAAGGAGGGTGAGAAAGGTCGAAACTACCCTTCCTAGAGAAAGGAGAATTAACCTTCTCGTTTTATTATTTAGCACTTTGTCCTATACACTGTTTATACGATCCTCCAACATTTGGTATCAGAGCCATGATGGCAGTATATCTATTTAGCATGAGCAACTAAGTATCCATACTGTCAGGAGCCTGTTTGTTTTAGTTTCGTACTATGTTAATATTAGAATAAGTATATATTATAATTCTAATTATTAATATTCCTTATTATCATGTTTTAAACAGTTTCTACTTTGTATGAGATACTTATATCTCTCTAAGTGTGTACCTTGTGTTGATGGCTTGAGAGAAAAGATTCTTGATGGTTTTATACTAGAATTACACACCCTCTAAGTGTTTGATGAAATGTCCGAATGTGGTTTCTTGAGGAGTTGAAGGCCCAAAGCATGAGATATGATATGATTGACTATATGATAATGAAATGAGCTTATGGATATGATATATATTCTATATGAAGTGTTACATTAGATCATGCCCAATCCGGGGGGAAGAATTAAGAGCCCGGATAACCTTGTCGGGGATTATTACCTTGATAGCTAATCAAGGGGCTAGTGATTTGATAACTAAGGTGGGGTTTGTACTCATCAACCGAGGTGGGGCTTTGTACTCATCAACTGAGGTGGGGATTTGTACTCATCAATCGAGATGCGGGTTTGTACACATCAACCATGAGAGTTATTTGTGAAACGTCCCCAAAAATTGCCTAAAACATGCCTCGAAAGTGTCCGAAATCTTATTTTCCATATATCTCAAAATTCGTGCATTATTGTGACACCCTATAACTCTGTGCTCTTACGTATCCATGTTTCAATCCTCATTTGGTTATTTTGGGGGTGCATTAGGTTCATGGGAGACTCCTAGTACCTAGACGAGTTCAAGACTTCCCTAAGAGTTGAGTTTTGGGTGATGGTTCATAAAAGGGTCAAATTTAAACAAGCATAACTTTTAGAACATTTGGAACTATGTGTCCCACACATTGTAAAATGAAAGCCCTTTGAGTTAGCTTTCCAATGCACTTGCTTTCACCTCATTTAGAGTTTGGAGTCAAAAGTTATGGTCATTTTATTGAAGATTGCCAGTGCAGAATTGCACTATGAGCCCATTATTATGAGTCATAGATCAGGGTTCGACTCGTAGGTCAGGCTCTTAGAAATTTCTAAAGACTCCAAAATTGATCCTAGGGGTAATGTGAAAGGTCCTCTGAGTCGTACTGCTACCTACGGGTCGTAACAGGGCCCGTAAGAGCCGTTAGACAGCTTTTTAGGAAGGACTATTTTGGTCATTTTCCACTTTTTCTAAGCTCTAGATTGACGTTATTATGCTCATTCAAGGTCCCAAAACCCTTATATTCTTCATTGTATTGATAAAATACTCTCTCAAACCCTTATACTAATATTTCGCTCCAAAGTCAAGTGACCAAATCTCTTCCGGATCTTAAGTAATTCTTCCAAGCTTCAAGTTTCACCTCCATCTTCACTAAGAAATTCTCCAAAGCTAAGGTATGTGGTATTGAACCATTGGGTCCTTCCACCCATGGTGCCTAAACCCTCTTTATGCAAATATTACATGATTTAAAGTATATTTTACATGTGGGTCTTGTATATTGAATAATTTACTGCACAGTGATTTATGTTCATGAAAGTATGGTTGGTTTAGCATGTTTTGAGCTTCTAGATCTTGGATCTAATATTGCATTTGATGAGGGGTTTTGATGTGAATATCTTGGGGGTATTGCAAGGTGTTAATTGATGGTTTCAAAATAGATTTTCTTATATGATTTCATCTCTAAATTGCATTGTCTTTTATGCCCATTACACTCCCCCAAGGTGTTCGATAAAATGTCTGGTTATGGTTTCTTGAGGAAATGAAAGTCCAAAGCATGAGATATGATATGAATGATATTATGAAGATGAAATGAACTTATGTATATGATTATTCCTATATGAAGTGTTGCACTAGAGCATATGATAAATCCTATATAAAGTGATACATTAAACCATGCCTAATCTGGGGGGACAAGAGCTCGGGTAACCTATCGAGGGATTAGTACCTTGGTAACTGAGGTAGGGGTTAGTATTAACCAACCATATGAGGGGTTCATACTTTGTCACCTGGATGATAGGTGTGAATATCATTAACCATGTGAAGGGTGCATATCTCACCATCTAGGGTGATAGGGTGTGACCATCACCATCTTAGCCCAACATAAGGTTGGATAGCTTTCTTGGTCTCATCTTCACATATGATATCCTATATGAAGATGAGTTACTTAAGTATGTTTTACTTTTGCATTGATCATACATGTCATATTGCTACATTGAGTTTATTGCCTATCGTTATGTATTTTTTATTATGATGCTTGTCTCTTATTGCATTGCATCACACATACTTAGTACATTTCAAATATACTAACGCATAATCTTGCGTACATGATATCACCAAGTTGGAACCAGTGCCGAAGTTGATCATCCTCTTCATCCATGTGGCTAGATCAGTGCTACTCAAAGGTAGTTGGTGAGTTCTCCATTTTAAGAACCTTAGTTTATGTTATTCCTATTATCTATTGAGACGTTCCTTCTTATATTTTATTTTGACTATGAGAGTGAGCCCAGTAGCTTTGTCTTTTCCCTCGCTCTATCTATGTATAATATGTGTTTGTTGTACACATTATGTATCTATGTTATGAGCTTGACTTTGACTCTTGATTATGATGCTTATGCAATCTACCCTTAGTTCTATTGCCCTTATTCTTACTCTTTATGTTTTTATATGCTTCCGTAACCAATGATATTTAATGAAAAGTTAAGAGGCTTGTTTGGAGTTCCTTCGGGTTCCTCATTCGTCGTGTCACATATAGGCCCTAGGCTCGGGTCGTGACAAACTTGGTATCAGAGTACTAGGTTGATAGATCCTCTAATTCCAACACACTGCTTCGATTAAAGTCCTATTCATGGTTGTGAAGCATGTCATGACTATTAATAGGAGGCTATCAGGCGTTTTAGGAAATGTTTCCCTTCTTCATGTACTAAGTCGTGATATAGAGTTGTAGTGAGTTTTTCTCCTAATAATTATTTTTTGCTATGCTAGATAATGCCTATCACTCGAGGAAGAAGGGCCTAAACTCTCAAGGAGAAACCTACCAATGGTGTACTCCGGGATGCTCTTACTATGCTTGCCCAAGTGGTAGCTAGGGTAAGAGACTTTATAAGGATGAATCCTCTGGTATTTCATGGGCCAAAGGTGGATGAAGATTCCCAATAGATCATTGTTGAAGTCTACAAAATCTTGAATATTATGGGTGTTGGGCTAAATAAAAAGGCGGAGTTAGGCGGCCTACCAACTCAAGGGTGTGGCATAAATATGGTATGAGCAACGGAAGGGAGAGAAGGGGAATGGTCATGTGGTGCTTTGGGAGGAGTTCAAATTGGTTATCCTTAATCGGTTCTTCCCTCTTGAGCTTAGGGAAGCTAAGTTGGTTGAGTTTATGAATTTGAAGCAAGGTGCTATAAGTGTGAGGGAGTATGCCTTCAAGTTTAACCAACTTTTAAAGTATGCTCCTCACTTGGTGGGCGATCCTAGATCTAGGATGAATAAGTTTGTTATGGGGTTCTCCGATTTGGTAAGTGACGAGTGTTGGTGCGCTTTGCTATTTAGTGACATGGACTTGTCTCGGTTGATGACCTATGCCGAGCAAATGGAGGATGAAAAGTTAAGGAAGAAGAGAGGTCATGAGGCCAAGAGCCCCCTGTTTGATGGTAGGTTCCAAAAGGGTGCTAGATTTCATCAAAGCCAAGGGCCTCCTCATGCTACTAATAGGAGAATTGTCAATGACTTCCCTAAACCTCAAGGTGTGGATGTAGTGGCTCCTAATGATGTGTGTCCGAGATGTGGGAAGAAACATGGGGGTCTATGTTTGAAGGGTTCGAATGCATGATTTGAATGTGGGGAGCTTGGTCACAAAAAGGTGGATTGTCCAAGAATCTATGGTAAGGGCCGGGGTGCAAATACAGTCCCTTTGGGTAGAGGTGGTCCTCAAGGTGATGTCCCAAGGCACAAGCAGTTTTATGCTCTACATGGGAGGCAAGGGGTTGGTGAGGTCCTCGACGTTGTTACCAGTATGTTGAAAATTTTTTATCTTGATGTATATGTTATGATTGATTGGGTGTCACCCTTTCCTTTATGTCCCCCTTTGTTGCTTGAAAGTTCCATGTTGAGTTGGAATTGTTTCATGAGTTATATGAGGTGTCTACTCCTACTGGTCCATCTATTGTTGCTAGGAAAGTGTATAGAAATTATCCAGTTTGCATCTTGCATAAAATATTGCCTTGTGATCTTGTTGAGTTAGACATAGTTGATTTTGATATTATTCTTGGGATGGATTGGTTGCATGCATACTATGCCTCTATTGATTGTAGAACCCATAGGGTCAAGTTTCAATTTCCAAATGAACCCGTCCTTGAGTGGGAGAGTCATGATGTGGTGGTGAAAGGAAAGTTCATTTCTTGCATTAAAGCCCATAAGATGATTTCTAAGGGATGTTTGTACCATCTTGTGAGAGTTAAAGATGTGGAGTCCAAAGTCCCTCCTATAGAGTCAATTCCGGTTTTAAATGAGTTTCTTGATGTCTTCCCAAAAGACCTCCCCGATGTCCCCTCCGAAAGAGAGATAGATTTTGGTATAGACCTCCTCTCCGATACTAAACCCATTTCTATTTCCCCATACCGTATGGCCCTGGCGGAGTTGAAGGAGATAAAACAACAATTGAGGGATTTGTTAGAGAATGGGTTTATTAGACCTAGTCAATCACCATGGGGTGCACCGGTCTTATTTGTGAAAAAGAAGGATGGGTCCCTTAGGATGTGTATCGACTACCGGCAACTCAATAGGGTCACCGTCAAGAATAGGTATCCTCTTCCAAGAATTGATGATTTGTTTGACCAATTGCAAGGGGCTAGACATTCTCTAAGATTGATCTCCGGTTCGGGTATTATCAAGTGAAGGTGAGGGAGTGATATTCCAAGACAGCCTTTCGGACTAGGTATGGGCATTACGAGTTTGTTCTGATGTCTTTTGGGTTGACCAATACACCAGCCTTCTTTATGGATTTGATGAATAGGGTCTTTAAGCCCTTCCTTGATTCTTTTGTTTTGGTATTCATTAATGATATTTTGATTTATTCCCAGGGTGAGGAAGAATATATGGGTCAGTTGAGGGTTGTGCTTCAAAGGTTGAGAGAAGAGAAGTTATATACCAAGTATGAGAAGTGTGAATTTTGGTTGAGGGAGGTTGAACTCTTAGGGCATGAGGTGTTGGGGGATGGTGTAAAATGGATCCTAAGAAAATCGATGTAATTAGGAATTGACTTAGACCATTGACCCCGTCGGATATAAGGAGATTCTTTGGCTTACCGGGGTACTATAGGAGATTTGTTGATGGGTTTTCCTCTATTGCTTTTCCCATGACCAAATTGACTCAAAAGAAGGTTAAGTTCCTGTGGACGGATGATTGTGAAAGGATATTCCAAACATTGAATAGATAGGCTTGTGTCCACTCCGGATGGGCTAGAGGGTTTCATTGCGTATTGTGATGCTTCCCAGGTTGGTTTGGCTTGTGTTAGATGCAAAGTGGTAAGGTCATAGCCTATGCTTCTAGGCAACTCAAAGTGCATGAAAAGAACTACCCAACTCATGATGTTGAATTAGCCACAGTGGTATTTGCTTTAAAGATTTAGCGTCATTACTTGTATGGGGCGCATGTGGATGTCTTTACCAATCATAAGAGCCTCCAATATATGTTCACTCAAAATGATCTCAACTTGAGGCAAAGAAGGTGGTTAGAATTCCTTAAGGACTATGATATGAGTGTGCATTATCATTTGGGTAAGGCAAATATTATGGTGGATGCTTTGAGTAGGGTATCCATGGGTAGCCTAGCTCATGTGGATGGTAGTGGTAAGGAGTTGTCTAGGGAGGTTTATAGTTGGCTAGGTTGAGGGTGAGATTGGAGGAGGTTGATAATGGTGGGGTTGTTGTTGTTGATGGCTCAAAATCTTCGTTGGTTGATGAGGTGAAAGCGAAGCAAGACCTTGATCCTTCTTTGTTGGAGTTGAAAGCCTTGGTTAGTGGTGGTAAGGTGGAGGTTTTCTCCTAATGGGGAGATGGTGCCTTTAGGTACCAAGGTAGGCTATGTGTTCCTTGTGTTGATGTTTTGAGGGAAATGATCCTTGATGAAGCCCATAACACTTCTTATTCCATTCATCCCGGGTCAACAAAAATGTATAGGGATCTGAGGGATGTGTTTTGGTGGGGTGGCATAAAGAGGGACATTGCAAAATTCTTTTCCGGTGGCCATAGTTGCCAACAAGTAAAGGCCGAGCGTCAAAGGTCGGGTGGCCTAACGCAAGACATTAAGGTGTCCACTTGGAAGTGGGAAGAGATTAATATGGACTTTGTTGTTAGGTTGCCCAAAACTAGGAGAGGTTTTGATTCTATATGGGAGGTGGTTGATCGGATGATAAAATCAGCTCATTTTCTACCATTTAAGACTACCTATGGGGATGAAGAGTATGCAAAATTGTACATCCATGAGATTGTAAGGTTGCATGGAGTTCCCTTATCCATCATATTAGATCATGGTGCCCAATATACTTCTCATTTTTGGAGGTCTTTTCAAAAGGGTCTTGGTACAAGGGTTAAACTTAGTATGGCCTTCCACCCTCAAACGGATGGCCAAGCCAAAAGAACAATTCAAACCCTTGACGATATGCTTAGGGAATGTGTCTTGGATTTGAGGGGTACTTGGGATTATCATCTTCCTTTGATTGAGTTTACATATAACAATAGCTATCATTCTAGCATTGGTATTGCTCCTTTTGAGGCATTCTATAGTAGGCGGCATAGATCATCGGTTGGATGGTTTGAGGTTAGAGAGGTGGATTTTTTGGGACCGAATATGGTCCTGGAGGCTCTTGAGAAGGTAAGGATGATTAGGAAAGGTTGAAAACATCCCAAAGCCACCAAAAATCCTATGCCAATGTGAGAAGATAGGACCTTGAATTCAAAGTGGGTGATTAGGTTTATTTGAAGGTATCTCCAATGAAAGGTGTGGTTCATTTTGGTGAGAAGGGGAAATTGAGTCCTAGATATGTTGGCCCTTATGAGGTGATAAAAAAGATTACCAATGTTGCTTATAAGTTGAGGTTGCCTAGTGAAATGGACTTGGTCCATTTGGTGTTCCATGTCTCTAAGTTGAGAAAATGTGTTGGTGATCCTAATGTTATCGTGCCTCTTGATGTTGTGGGTGTTGTGGAGGATAACTTGACTTATGAGAAGGTTCCGATTCAGATTTTAGATAGGCAACTGAAGAGGTTGATGAACAAAGAGGTGGCATCCGTTAAGGTCCTTTGGAGGAACCAACAAATCGAAAGTGCTACTTAGGAAGCCGAAGCAGACATGCGAAAGCGGTATCCTTATCTTTTCCACACCACTCAAGCCTAAGGTACTAATTCTAACTCCGCTGTGTGATATCAAGTCTTATATTTTAGCCCCTATGGCATTCATGTTCATCCATGTTTAAGTTGGCAAATTATGATGATTTTACACTTATGTGGAGATTTTGGAAAGTGATGTTTTAAATGTGATGTTGCATTCTTGTTGGGCATGATTTGTTCATGATTAATCTTGTCTTGTATATCTCTTTTACATTCGGGGATGAATGTTCCCAAGGGGAAGATGTTGAAACGAACCCAAAAAGTGCCTAAAAACATGCCTCGGAAGTGCCCGGAATCTTATTTTCCATATATCTCAAAATCCATATGTTGTTGTGATACCCTGTAACTTTGTGCTCTTATGTATCCATTTATTAAGCCTTATTTGGTTAGTTTGGGGGTGTATTAGGTCCATGGTAGACTCCTAGTACCTAGACGTATTCAAGACTTCCTTAGGAGTTGAGTTTTGGATGATGGTTCATACAAGGGTCAACTTTAAACAAGCATAACTTTTAGCACATTTAGAACTGGGCAGCCCAAAACATGTTAAATGAAATCCCTTTGAGTTAGCTTTCCAACGCACTTGGTTTCACCTCATTTAGAGTTCGAAGTAAAAAGCTATAGCCATTTTACTAAAGACTGCCGGTGTAGAATTGCACTACGAGCCCACTATTACGAGTCGTAGGTAGGAGTATGACTCGTAGTTCAGGCTCGTAGAAATTTCTGTAGACTCTGAAATTGATCCTAGGGATCATGTGAATGATTCTATGAGTCGTAGTGCTACCTATGGGTCATAACGGGGCTCGTAATAGCCATTAGACAGCTTTTTAGGAAGGGTTATATTGGTCCTTTCCACCCTTTCTAAGCTCTAGATTGACGTTTTCATGCTCATTCAAGGTCCCAAAACCCTTAAGTTCTTCATTGTATTGATAAAATACTCTCTCAAACCCTTATACTAATATTTCACTCCAAAGTCAAGTGACCAAATCTCTTCTGGATCTTAAGGAATCCTTCCAAGCATCAAGTTCTCACCTCCATCTTCACCAAGAAATTCTTCAAAACTAAGGTTTATGGTGTTGAACCATTGGGTCATACCACCTATGGTGCTTAAACCCTCTTTTTACTAATATTACATGATTTAAAGTAGATTTCACATGTGGATCTTGTATATTGAGAAATTTACTGCACAGTGATTTATGTTCATGAAAGTATGGTTGTTTTAGCTTGTTTTTGAGCTCTAGATCTTGGATCTAATGTTGAATTTGATGAGGGGTTTTGATGTGAATGTCTTGGGGTGTTGCAAAGTGTTGATTAATGGTTGTACAACAGATTTTCTTGCATGATTTCATCTCTAAATTACATGATCTTTTACCCCCATTACACACCCCCAAGGTGTTTGAGAAAATGTACGGTTATGGTTTCTTGCGGAAATGAAGATCAAAGCATGAGATATGATATGAATGATGTTATGATGATGAAATGAGCTTATGTATATAATTATTCCCATATGAAGTGTTGCACTAGATCATAAGATCCTATATAAAGTGATACACTAGACCATGCCTAATCCATGGAGACAAGAGCCCGGGTAACCTATCAAGGGATTAGTACCTTGGTAACTGAGGTAGGGGTTAGTAATCACCAACCATGTGAGGGGTTCGTACTTCACCACTCGGATGATAGGTGTGAATGTCATTAACCATGTGAAGGGTGCGTACTTCACCACCAAGGGTGATGGGGTGTGACCATCACCATCTTAGCCCAACACAAGGTTGGATAGCTTGCTTGGTCTCATCTTCACATATGATATCCTATATGAGCATGAGTTACTTAATCATGTTTTACTTATGCATTGATCATACATGTTATATTGTTATATTATTCCTATTGCCTATCGTTATGCATTTTGGATTATGATGCTTATCTTTTGTTGCATTGCATCCCACATATTTTTTACATTCAGACATACTACTGCCTACTCTTGCCTACATGATATCACCATGTAGGAACCGGTGCCCAAGTTGATCATCCTCCTAATCCATGTGGCTCGATCGGTGCTACTCAAAGCTAGTTGGCGAGTCCTCCATTTCGGGGATCTTAGTCTATGTTATTCCAATTATATATTGAATCGTTCCTTCTTATGTTCTAATTTGACTATGAGGGTGAGCCCGGTAGCTTTGTCTTGTCCCCTACTCTATCTATGTATTAGAGGTATTTGTTGGACACATTATGTATCTATGTTTTGAGCTTGACTTTGACTCTTGATTATGATGTTTATGCAATCTACCCTTAGTCTCATTGCCCTTATTTTTACTCTCTATGTTTTTATATGCTTCCACATCTAATTATGTGTAATGACAAGTTAAATGGCTTGTTTGGGGTTCCTCCGGGTTCCCCATTCGTCGTGTCATGTCTAGACCCTAGACTCGAGTTGTGACAGTTTGTACTTTTCCACCAGGGTGATAAGGTGAGATTATCATCAACCATGTAAGGGGTTTGTACCGCGCTACCAGGGTGATGGGGAGAGATCATCATCAACCAACCAAGGGTTTGTACTTGGGAAATCTAGCTTGGTCTATGCTACACATATAATATCCTAATATCCTATATGAACATGAGTTGTTTCAGCATGTTTTACTTGAGTATTGAGCATAGATGTTATATTGTTATTTGTTGTCTTTTGCCTATTGTATGCATTTTGATCATGATGTCTATCTCTTGTTGCATTGCATCCTACATACTTAGTACATTCAAATATACTAATGCATACTTTATGCCTACATGATATCACCATGTAGGAACCGGTGCCTAAGTTGATTATCCTCCTCCTTCATATGGATAGTCTGACACTACTTACACTAGTTGGTGAGTCCTCCACTTCGGGGACCTTAGTCTATGTGGATCTTATTATGTATTAAGATATTCTACTTTATTATCCATTTTGACTATGAGGGTGAGCCCGGTTACTCTGTCTTAGGCCCCGCTCTTATCTATGTATTAGAGGTGTTTGTTGGACATGTTATGCATCTATGCTAAGATCCTTGACTCTATTATTCATGATGTCTATGATATGGGAGTGCTTTCCCTTAGTCCCGATTTCCCCACTTTTATCTCTTGATGTTTTCTTTATTGCTTCCGTGACCAAGGATGTGTAATGATGTTCTAAGAGGCTTGCTTGGGGTCCCTTCGTATTCCCCTTACACCATATCACCTCTAGGCCCTAGGGTTGGGTCATGACAAATTTGCTATCATATCACTATGTTGATAGATCCTCGAATTCCAACATACCGCGTAGATTAGAGTCCTATTTATGATTGTGAAGTGCGCCATGACTATGAAAAGGAGGCTATGAGACGTTTTAGGAAATATTTCCTTTCTTCATGATTCTAAGTCGTGCTATAGAGTTATGGTAAGTTTTTCCCCTAACGATTGTTCTTTGCTATGCTAGATCATGCCAAATACTTGAGGAAAAAGGGCCCAAACTCCCGAGCAACAACCTACCAATGGTAAGCTCCGGGATGCTCTCACCATATTTGCCTAAGTGGTGTCCAACCATGTCAATCAAGGGGCCCAAGCCCCTCATGCTACTACTACGGGGCTAGGGTAAGAGACTTTATGAGGATGAATCTTCTGATTTTCTATGTGTCAAAGGTGGATGAAGATTCACAGGAGTTCATTGATGAGGTCTACAAAATCTTGAATATCATGGGTGTTGGGCCAAATAAATAGGCAGAGTTGGCAGAGTTGGAGGTCTACCAACTCAAAGGGGTACCTTAAATATGGTATGACCGATGGAAGGGTGAGAAGGAGATTGGTAATGTGGTGCTTTGGGAGGAGTTCAAATTGGCTTTCATTAATCGATTTTTCCCTATTGAGCTTAGGGAAGCTAAGGTAATAGAGTTTATGAACATGAAACAAGGTGCTATGAGTGTGAGGGAGTATGCCCTAAAGTTTAATCAACTTTCAAAGTATGCTCCTCATTTGGTGGTTGATCCTGGATCTAGGATGAATAAATTTGTGATGGGGGCCTCCGACTTGGTGAGTGAAGAATTACGGTCCACCTTATGAATTAGTAACATGGACTTGTCTCGGTTGATGACTTATGCCAAGCAAATGGAGGAGGAAAAGTTGAGGAAGAGAAGGGGCATGAGGCCAAGAGGGGCCGATTTGAAGGTAAATTCTAAAAGGCTGCTAGATTTCTTCAAGGCAAAGGGCCTCCTCATGCTACTAATAGAGGGTTTGCCAATGACTTGCCTAGGCCTCAAGGTGCTGGTGGTGTGGCTCCTATTGATGGGTGTCCTAGATGTGGAAGGAATCATAGAGTCCCATGTTTGAAAGATTCTAATGCATGTTTTGGTAGTGGGGAGCTTTGGCACAAAAGGTAGATTGACCAAGAAACTGTGGGGAAAAGTCTGGTGTGCTAATGTGGTCCCCTTGGGTAGAGGTGGTCCTCAAGGTGGTTCCCCAAGGCACAATCAATTTTATGCTCTATACGTAAAACAAGAGGTTGGTGAGGTCCCCGATGTTGTTACCGATATGTTGAAAATCTTTGACTTTGGTGTATATGCTTTGATTGATCCGGGTGCCACTGTTTCCTTTGTTATCCCTTTTGTTACTAAAAAGTTCCAAGTTGTTCCCGAGTTATTGCATGAGTCATATGAAGTCTCTACTCTTATTGGTGTCTCTATTGTTGTTAGGAAAGTTTATAGGAATTGTCCTATTAGCATTTTGCATAAGTTGTTCCCTTGTAATCTTGTTGAATTAGACATGGTTGATTTTGATGTTATTATTGGGATGGATTGGTTGCATGCCTACTATGCTTCTATTGATTGCAGAACCCGTAGGGTCAAGTTTCAATTTCCAAATGAACTCATCCTTGAGTGGGAGACTCAAGATGTGGTGGTCAAGGGTAGATTCATTTTATGCATTAAAGCCCGTAAGTTGATCTCTAAGGGGTGTCTTTATCATCTTGTGAGGGTTAAAGATGTGGAGTCCAAAGTCCCTTCCATAGAGTCGGTTCGAGTTGTAAATGAGTTTCTTGATGTCTTCCCAAATGACCTTCCCAGTGTTCCTCCCGAAAGGGAAATAGATTTTGGCATAGACCTCCTTCTCGATACTCAAACTATCTCTATTCCCCCTTACCATATTGCCCCGGCAGAGCTAAAGGAGTTAAAGGAACAATTGAAAGATTTGTTGGAAAAACGATTTATTAGACCTAGTCAATTTCCTTGGGATGCTCTGGTGTTATTTGTGGAAAAGAAGGATGGGTCACTTCAAATGTGCATTGACTATCGATAACTCAATAGGGTCACTACAAAGAATAGATATCCTCTTCCAAGGATTGATGACTTGTTTGACCAATTTAAGGGGCTAGCTTTTTATCTAAGATTGATCTTCGGTCTGGGTATCATCAAGTGAGGGTGAGGGAGTGTGACATTCCTAAAACGGCCTTCCAGACTAAATATGGGCATTGTGAGTTTGTTGTGATGTAGTTTGGGTAAACCAATACACTGGCCATCTTCATGGATGTAATGAATAGGATCTTTAAACCCTACCTTGATTTCTTTGTTGTGGTCTTCATTGATGACATTTTAATCTACTCACATAGTAGGGAGGAACATATAGGTCATTTGAGGGTTGTGTTGCAATAGTTGAGGGAGGGGAGATTGTATGCTAAATATTAAAAGTATGAATTTTGGTTGAAGGAGTTTGCATTCTTGGGTCATGTGGTGTCGGTGAATGGCATTAAAGTAGATCCTAAGAAGACCGATGTGATAAGAAATTGGCCTAGACCCTTGACCCCATTGGATACTAGGAGCTTCTTGGGCCTTGTGGTTTACTATAGAAGATTTGTGAATGGATTCTCCTCCGTTGCTTCCCTTATAAGAAAATTGACTCAAAGAAGGTTAAGTTGTGTGGACCGATGATTGTGAGAGAAGTCTCCAAACATTGAAGGATAGGCTTATGTTCGCTCCTATATTGTCACTAGCTGATGAGCTTGAGGGTTTTATTATGTATTTGATGCATCTAGAGTTGGTTTGGCTTGTGTGCTAATGCAAAATGGTAAGGTCATAGCCTATGCTTCTAGGCAACTCAAAGTGCACAAAAGGAACTACCCTACCCATGATCTTGAATTGGCCATCGTGGTGTTTGCATTAAAGATTTGGCGTCATTATTTGTACGGGGTGCATATTGATGTCTTCACCGATCATAAGAGCCTCCAATATGTCTTCACACAAAAAGATCTCAACTTGAGACAAAGAAGGTGGCTACAACTTCTTAAAGACTATGACATGAGTGTACATTATCATCTAGGTAAGGCAAATGTGGTGGCGGATGCGTTGAGTAGGGTGTCTATTGGTAGCCAAAAGGTGCATTGATTGGCTAGATTGGAGGTTAGATTCGAAGGAGTGGATAATAGTGTGGTTGTTATTGATGGTTCCAAATCTTCCTTGGTTGATGACGTGATAGCAAAGCAAGATCTTGTCTCCTCATTGCTTGAATTGAAGGCCTTGATAAAAGAGGGCAAAGTAGAGGTTTTCTCCCAAGGGGAGATGAGGCCCTTAGGTACCAAGGTAGGTTATGTGTGCCTGGTGTTGATGGATTGAGGGAGAAAATTCTTCTCACTCTATCCACCCCGGCTCCACCAAAATGTATAGAGACTTAAGGGATGTGTATTGGTGGGGAGGCATGAAGAGGGACATTACCAAATTCATTTCAGGTTGCCATAGTTGTCAATAAGTTAAAGCCGAACATCAAAGACCGAGTGGCCGAACCCAAGACATAGAGATTCCTACTTGGAAGTGGGAGGTGATTAACATGAATTTTGTGGTTGGGTTGCCCAAGACTAGAAAAGGTTTTGATTCCATTTGGGTGGTGGTTGATAAGATGACGAAATCGGCTCACTTTCTACCTGTTAAAACCACCTATGGGGCTGAAGAGTATGAAAGGTTGTACATCCATGATATAGTGAGATAGCATGGGGTTCCTTTTTCCATCATATTGGATCATGGTTCACAATTCACTTCACACTTTTGGAGGTCTTTTCAAAGGGAACTTGGTACAAAAGTTCACCTTAATATGGCCTTCCATCCTCAAATGGATGTCCAAGCCGAAAGAACCATTCAAACCCTTGCAGATATGCTTACGGCATGTGTATTGGAGTTGATAAGTAATTGGGATGACCATATTCCGTTGGTTGAATTCGCATATAACAATAGTTATCACTCTAGTATCGGTATGGCTCCTTTTGAGGCTCTTTATGGGAGACGTTGTAGATCACCGGTCGATTGGTTTGAGGTTGGAGAGGTGGATTTATTGGGACTGGATCTGGTTATGGAGGCTCTTGAGAAGGTTAGGATGAATAGGTAAAGGTCAAGAACAACCCAAAGTCGTCAAAAATCTTATGCCAATGTGAGAAGAAGAGACCTTGAATTCAAAGTGGGTGATTGGGTCTATTTGAAGGTTTCTCCAATGAAAGGTGTGATCAATTTTTGTAAAAAAGTGAAGTTGATTCCAAGATATGTTGGTCCTTATGAGGTGATAAAGAGGGTTGGCAAGGTAGCTTACGAGTTGAAGTTGCCTAGTGAAATGAATTTGGTTCACTCGGTGTTCCATGTCTCTATGTTGAGGAAATGTGCTGGTGATCCTAATGCCATTATGCCTCTTGATGTTGTGAGTGTTGTTGAAGATAACTTGACTTATGAGGAGGTTCCAGTTTAGATCTTAGATAGGCAAGTGAAGAGATTGAGGAAAAGGGAGGTAGCATCCGTTAAGGTCCTTTGGAGGAGCCAATAAATCGAAATTGCTAATTGGGAGGCTGAAGCGGACATACAAAAAAGGTATCCTTGTATTTTCCACTACACTCAATCCTAAGGTACTATTCTAAGTCCCCTATAAGATTTCAAGTTGGCAAGTTATGATGATTTTATGTATTCATGTTTAAGTTGGCAAGTTATGATGATTTTACATGCATGCTGAGATTTTGAAAATGGTGTTTTAAATGTGATGCTGCATTCTTGTTGGCCTAATTTGTTTATGGTCACTCTTGTCTTGTATGTCTCTTTTACATATGGGGACGAATGTTCCCAAGGGGGAGATATTTAGACGACCCCAAAAAGTACCCGAAAATGTGCCTCAGAATGCCCAAAATTTTAAATTCCATATATCTCAAAATTCGTTTACTATTTCAAAAATCCAACTTCATATCCTTGTTCGGGGGTCAAAGTAGGTGAAAAAGGGTGTAACCCCAATTTAAGCGCGAAAGATTAGCAACTATGAAATTCCAAAAGTGCAATTTCCAGAAGGATTTTTGCGTCGCCTCTGCGACGCGCCTCTGTTCATTTTGGGGACTATTTTTTTTTAGTTCGGTCCAAGACTTCTAAGTCTTGGGCCTAAGTGTTCCCAAACATTTTTTTACCTATACTTAGCCAAATTTCACCATCATATTACTCAAAACATTCCTCAATACTCACCCAAACACTTAGTCATACTTTCACTCCCCAAACTCAAGTCCCAACCCTCATCCCAAGCTAAGGTTGTCCTTCAAGGTTCTTCTTCAAGCTTCAAGTCTCCATCTCCAATCTTCAATAAGTTCATCTCCAAGCTAAGGTATGTGGGTTTCTTTCATGAGTTCCTTTCACCAATGATACTCAAGCCTCCTTTTACCCAAATTGAATGACTTAAAGTTGATTTATAAATGGGTCTTGCATAATATGAAATTCCCTGCACACTATGTTAAAGTTATGTAAAGTTGCACACTATGTTAAAGTTATGTAAAGTTGTGACTGTTTTGCTATGTTTTGACCTATAAATATTGGATCTATTGTAAGATTTGATGAGGATATTGATGTATATTGCTTGAGGGTGTTGTAAGGTGTTGATTGATGGATTTACAATGGATTTTCTTGCATGATTTCATCTCTATATTTCATGGTTTTATACTAGCATTGCACACCCTCTAAGTGTTTGATGAGATGTCCCGATGTGGTTTATTGAGAAGTTGAAGGCCCAAAATATGATATATAATATAATTGACTATATGATGATGAAATGAGCTTATGGATATGATATACATTCTATATGAAGTGTTACATTAGACTATGCCCAATCCAAGGGGGAAGAATTAAGAGCCCGGATAACCTTGTTGGGGGTTAGTACCTTGATAGCCAATCAAGGGGCTAGTGCCTTGATAACCGAGGTGGGGGTTTGTACTCATCAACCGAGGTGGGGGTTTGTACTCATCAATCGAGGTGTGGTTTTGTACTCATAAACCATGTTAGGGGTTTGTACTTCACCACTAGGGTGATAAGGTGAGATTATCATCAACCATGTGAGAGGTTTATACCACACAGCCAGAGTGATAGGGTGAGGTCATCATCAACCAACCAAGGGTTTGTACTTGGGAAATCTAGTTTGGTCTATGCTACACATATGATCTCCTATATGAACATGAGTTGTTTAAGTATGTTTTACTTGAGTACTGAGCATACATGTCATATTGTTATATGATGTCTTTTGCCTATTGTTATGCATTTTGAACATGATGTCTATCTTTTATCGCATTGCATCCTACTTGCATAGTTAGTCAAACCTACTAACGCATATTCTATGCCTATATGATATCACCATATAGGAACCGGTGCCCAAGTTGATCATCCTCATCCTTCACGTGGCTAGTCCGACACTGCTCAAGCTAGTTGGTGAGTCCTCCCCTTCAAGGACCTTAGTCTATGTTGCTCTTATTATGTATTGAGACATTCTACTTTATTGTCTATTTTGACTATGAGGGAGAGCCCGATTACTATCTTGGCCCCGTTCTTATCTATGTATTATAGGTGTTTGTTGGACATGTCACGTATTTATGCTAAGAGCTTTGACTCTATTTTTCTTGATGTCTATGATATAGGAGTTCTTTCCCTTAGCCCTGATTTCCCCAATTTTATCTCTTGATGTTTGTTTTATTGCTTCCGCGGCCAAGGATGTATGATGATGTTCTAAGAGGCTTGCTTGGGGTCCCTTCAGGTTCTCCTTGCACCGTGTCACGTCTAGGCCCTAGGCGTGGGTTGTGAAAATACCGATAGCAACATTGGGCGCCTCATCCCCTCCTTGAGCCTCTTGATCAACATCACCACTTTTACCCTTGTCTTGAGCATAAAGGTAATCCGAAATTTTGTGGCCCATCTCACCACGCCCAAAGCATGTATCAGTGTTCCTCCAACATATACCACCATATTTTGGGCATCTAGGACGAATCACCTCATCATCACCTCCTTTACTCTTATTGCGTTTATGAGGAAATTCCTTTACCTTATGACCCAACTCTCCACAACCATATAAGCGTTGGTTCCTCTCAAGCATGGGCCATCATGTCACCTACCACATTTTGGGAACCTAGCACAAGGCACCACACCACCTTTACCTTTGGGACTTTGGAACTTTCCTTCAATACGGGCCCCCTTGGCCTCAAAACTACCTCTCCTCTTACCATTTGAAGTCTCGGGAGCATTCACTTGTTGATCAACGTGAGTTTCCCATTTTGTCGCTGTCGTGCCCCATTTTCGAACCAGTCGAAATAGCTCGCAACATCATGTGGTTGTACTCTCTGATTTTTGAAAAAAAATGTCTTAGAGTTGCCACCTAATTTTAAGGAAAATATTAGGAAACCAATATAAGAAAATATAAATGTAGACTCTGTTTTAATTTGTGAAACTAGTAAAATTCTAGGTAAAGGTTTTGGTTACTCGAGGAGAAGGTGTTAGGCATCCCTTAGAGCCTATCCGAAGATAGTCCTAAACTTAGCTTAGAAAAATAAATTGTGATAAATTATTCAATTATCTTTCTTAAAATTAGTGACTAATAAATCATTAATTATAAAAACAATAAAAATACAAGGTATGTCATATGTATTGTCTATAATATTTGTGGAAAAACTATAATAATGATATATTTACTATTGACAACTAAGTAAGTAAGTAATAAATAAATAAACTGTAGATATAAGGAAGTTTAGAAAACATAGACGTACGTTTGAAATCAAATAGAATAAATGAGCATATGAAGACTTATTATGATCAATACGTTGAAATGTTTGGGTATGAGAACTTATTACTTTATTTACAAAGTAAATAAATAAATAAACAAATATGATAATAGATAAGGTGCAAAACATAACAATATACGAAAATTGAGCAAAATTAAGTAAGAGAGATATTTTTATAGATATATGGATGATAGCATAACATAAAGTGAGGCAATGTAAAAAAAATATTAAAATTTATATAAAGCTTATTGTCTTATATATATTTATTTTGAAATAAAATACGATTATGAATGTTGTTAAAGATATACGCGGGTTCAGTATTTCATTTACATATAGTGATAAAATGACAATAACTACACGTCGTAAAAATGATAAGATATAAAATTTTATGTTTCATATATAAGTAACTAACATTTGTAAAAGGATAATAATATGACTGGCGTAAAATAGTATACCAATTGTAGAAAAAATAAAACTATATACCTTATATATGACGTATATCTTGTATATTTTGAACCTGTTGAGAAAAATCTAGAATTTTAAAACAAAATACCTGAGTCGTATTTAGTTTAGAATGATATAACAGTGTCATTGTAAAGAAAGTATCCAAACAAAATATGATAGACCAAAATATATTATTATTTTAGGAGATCAACTAAAGGAATTTAAATTGACCCGAATGGTAACATTACGTTGTATTTTCAAAAAATCAAATTTAAAACCTCAAGTGGCCTAATTATTGAGATTTATTCTACAGTTATGTTAGTTTTACAAAATATAAGGTCAATGTTTATTACAATAAATAACTCATTCCTAAAAGTGATTATTTAGGCCTTTGATTAGTTTGAAATACTAAAATTGAAGATGAATTTTATAAAAACACTTTAGCCTATTTCAACACTTTTAAACAAAGATTATAAAATATTTGTCAAGACTATGCATCGTCAACACTAGACTCGTTAGAGCAAGTAACACTAATTCACAATATAATCTTCAACAATAAAAGAAAGTTAGTCAATGTATCAACATTCACATTAAAAAATATTAATCGACTGGTATGAGAAGAAACGTAATCAAACGACAATGGGGAATACCAAGAAACATTGAATCCTATTTTACGAGATTCTGAGTGGTGATTTTAGTAGCTGCTAGCTCATATTTTGAGTCAAAACGAGTTCCAAAATAGAACTCTAGCTCCCGAGATGTACATGAAAAAATAAAGGAAGAGAATTAGAAGATAATGTACATTAAAGTATTGAATTCCTACTAATAGCATGTTAAAATATTATTTACTTATCTATTTTAAATTATCATCAGCTGCCTACACAGAAAGGTTTTTTGGCCAAAATTTGT
The DNA here is from genome assembly GCA_011800125.2 of Solanum clarkiae. Taxonomy (NCBI): domain Eukaryota; kingdom Viridiplantae; phylum Streptophyta; class Magnoliopsida; order Solanales; family Solanaceae; genus Solanum; species Solanum clarkiae. Next base: position 52,717 of record JAABOM020040214.1, read on the forward strand.
CATACGTAGCAACATGAACAAACACAAAACTAATCACTTTTATTATTAATATGGTAGAAAATTACATACAAAGTCACTTTAGTACACTAAATACAGTAGTTAAGAATCTTTATAGTTAAGTCATATTTTGAAAGATTAAGTCAGAGATTTTTTTTACGATTAATGAGTCTACAATATGCTAGTTTCAATATGGGAAGAAGATGTTCAAATGACATTTACAGCACAAATCCCAGGAGAATTTGTCTTTTTGAAATACAAGTGATTCTTTCCTCATCCATTTATGTTCATACATTGAACTAAGCAATACTACAGTATATAAGATACCATTAAATAAAATGTTTCCCTTAAACAAATGATGAGAATACAACATTTAGTATATTAATAGAAAGCAAAGTAGACATGTCAAATCAAACTTTAGTTATTTCTCCTTTTTCTCAATTTATTGCCACGATAATATGAAAGTTGCACTTTCATAATCTTAATATGCCCTCAACTATGATAATGCGTTCCCAGGAGAATAACATTTATAGATATTTGAAATATAGAACATAAAAGGGGATGGATAGTGACCTTATATCGAGCAGCAAACAAGGGTTTCAATGTCAAGGATTCCAGTCACCACTTTCTCCAAATTCAAAATCGAAGCCGAGAAAGAAAGCAAGACAAAATAACTTCGGATTGTGTTGCTAGAAGTATGTTTCTGTTATTTTACTTTTTTTATGAAGTTACTATGGTCTTTCGATCTGTGCTTGGTGTTTTTTTCTGTTCTATTTTTGATCTATTTGGAGTGAAAAATCACTCCTACTTATAGCAAGATTGGGATTCATTTTGGGAAAAAATTCATTAAGATATCTTTTCAGATCAACTTTATGGAGACGTTTTGGAGGTTATTTATGATGGAATACATGAGTAGATCTTAAAGATCCTTCCTTCTTCCATGATTTTGACCAATTTCTGAACGAAAATTACACCAGTGATGGTGTTAGGCGGCAATTAAAAATAGCGGCGGGTGTCAAGAGACTATGGTGATGTGTGTCAGTAGAGTAGAAAAAAATATGATATGGCAAATTTGACAAAATTTTGGAAAAGAAGAAAGAGAATAACAATGAGCCTATGAACTTCCTTGGAGAAAATGGAAAAGAGGCATAGGGTGTGGAAGAAAAGAGAAGATAGTCTAAATTAATTAGGACTATCCAATCATTTTGATCGGATGATTACAAATATATCAGGGAATTAAAAATAGAATATATCCAAATTAATAAGGTCCGTTAGATTAAAATTTAAGGGCTAAGATTAAAGAAGAAACACAATCCTTGTGTTGCCTACGTGGTGCACGTGGACTGGTTGATTTGAGGGGACTTGGATTGTCAAGTTTTGCTCAAATTTGCCTAATTAAATTGTGACCAATTTATTTATTAAATAGTCATATTCCAATTAAAAAAATATTTTGCAAGATTAATTATTTAGACAAAATTTGGTCATTCTTAAAATAAAACTGGTATGGTTAGTAAAAAAGGTCAATTAATTAAGCTCTCTTTTTGAATACTTATTTTCAAATGATAAAACTTATTCAATAAAAAAATAAATTTGACAGTTTAAAACGATATTTATTTACCATGATATTCTCAAAAATGATGAAAGAAAATAGTTAAACATCTATATATACATGTAAATATATTTTTAAATAGTTAATTTTTATCAAAAATAATTTTTGTAAAATGGTTG
>JAABOM020040215.1:0-16584 GCA_011800125.2 Solanum clarkiae
TCCATTATATCTGACTGAGGAGCTCAATTCACTGCAAAGTTTTGGAAGTCCTTCTAAAGGAGTTTAGGGACACAAGTAAATTTGAGTACAATATTCCACCCTCAAACAGACGGTCAAGCAGAACGCACCATTCAGACACTTGAAGAGATGTCGCGAGCTTGTGTAAAAGACTTTAAAGGTAGTTGGGTGAACCACTTGTCACTTATTAAATTTGCCTATAATAATAGCTACCACTCAAGTATCAAGATGGCACCTTATGAAGCTTTGTGTGGAATGAAATATAGGTCACCAATTGGATGGTTTGAAGTGGGTGAAACCACCTTACTTGGTCCAGATCTAGTACAATAAGCCATGGAAAAAGTTAAGGTAATATAGCAACGGCTAGAAACAGCTCAGAGTCGTCACAAATCATATGCGGATGCTAGAAGGAGAGGAATAGAATTCTCAGTAGGGGATTGGGTATTTTTAAAGGTGTCTTCAATGAAAGGGGTTATGAGGTTTGGTAAGAAAGGAAAACTGAGCCTACGTTACATTGGGCCATATAAAATTATTAAGAAGCTCGGGCAGGTTGCATATGAACTAGAGCTACTCCCAGAGTTTTCAATGGTTCATCCAGTTTTTCATGACTCAATGCTTCGAAAATGCATAAGTGACCTATCCTGTATCACTCCTATTGAGGATGTGCAGGTTACAAAAGATCTTACCTATGAAGAAGTACCTATTGCTATTCTAGATCATCAAGTTAAGAAGCTAAGGAATAAAGAAATAGCTTCAGTAAAGGTACTTTGGAAAACCAGCAAACAGAAGAAATAACATGGGAGGCCAAGAATACGATGAGATAAAAATATCCTTACTTATTTGAAGCTAAAGAGGAAGTCCAACATGCAGAATTAGAACACTAATAGGTATGTGTGTTTGAACGTTTATTGCGTTGAACTTGGTTATGCTAAGCAATTGTGCTAACATTCGAGGAAGAATGTTCCTAAGGGGGTGGAGGATGTAACACCCACCACCTTACAATACTAGTACTATACAAATAAAGTGTGACATGCTTTGGTCAAATTAGAGCCAATTTTTAAAAGTGTTTGAATCTCGTGTTAATGGGCTATATGTGCATCTAACACTTAAGACGGTCGAGTGCATACATATTTCATGTCGAATTGAAGAGATATGGACCTAAACAAGGTGAAAAAATTGAGGTGCTTGTAGGACTTAAGAAGCTAGCAGGTGAATCACCTACTTTCTTAGCTTAAATTTGCTAAACTGAGACGAGACTCGACGTCAAATTTGTCCAAGTCCGATTATGAATAAGGTCCGTGTTAGGGGTGTAAATTTAGCCCATGTTTTAGCATCATAAATTGACTATATTTTCAGTCCAAGAAGAATGGAAAAAGGGCCCAAGTACATCACAAACCACTTGACTATTTGAGCCCAAAACTAATTAAGAAGAAAGCTGGAAAATGGGCAGCCAAGGCCCATCAATTTTGAGACACGTTTAGACCCAACTGTAAGGGCCAAGCTGCTGTATAACAAATGTATTAATAGGTGTTATTGTATGGTCAAAAGTTCAAGAGAAATTTGCCCAAAAGAGTCTTCAAAAATGGCTCAAAAGCAGCCCTCAATTCATTCCACTTGAAGCAAATTTTCAGCTTTCCAAAAAAGCTCTTTTTCTCTCTTTAAGTCATTTCTCAAAGCAGCCTACATAACCCTATAGGGTTCTTGAAGGAAACCATAATCTTGAAGGCAAATGTAAGTAATCATAGTTGTGTATTTTTTATGATTTCGTCATGAAAAACAAGAAGTATATGCTAGTATGTTGTGCTGGAAATTTGGACAGCATGTGTCCTAATGACTGTTATGAACTTTTCTTGTTATTTAAGAAGGTTTTCTCTTCTTGGTTGGCTGAATTATGAAGTATGACTTATGTTTTTAAAAAGGTATAGTTTGTTAGTCATGTAATTGAGCTGCTGCACCACTTTTATAGCCTACAAAGATCAATTGTTGTACGACATTATAATTGTACTCTTAAAAGAAACTTGGGAGCTGATAATTATAATATGTTGTTCCACGACCTTCACCTGTTTTGGGACAATATTTAGAATATTCTTAGACAAGGTGTATGTGTAAAAAACATTGGATATGATTTGGGTAAAGTTAAAACAGGTTCGGGATTGTTGACATCGAAGTGTGGAGAAGAGATATAACGTCATGCCGCCTGTTTGTATGTTGCGAAGAATTGTTATGTGTTGTGCCTTGTGGACTTCTTTAGGACTGTTAAGAGTCTGAAATATGATGTATATGACATGTACATAAGAATGGTTGTTAGAAAATATGATTATAAGCGAAAAGATTGAAGAAATGCCTTTGCGTCGCTAATTAAAAGTTTGCTGCTCGGATGTTAGTTTTTATGGTATTGGGCTGCAAAGAAGTGTTTCGTCATTACTAATACTAGTCTTATTGCCTAATATACTATAGATAAATATTTGAGAAAAAACGCAGCCACTCCAAGGTAGTAACGAGGTCATACAATGAGGTATGTAAGGCTACTTGATTTAATATTGTTTGGCATGAAACATAGACCCTTCCTTGGCACATAAAGGCACTTACCAACTCTGACACCACTATTAACTGTGTCTACACTCTTTCATATGTTCATATGCTCCCGTGTATTTTCACCTTCAAATCAGCATACACACGTGGATACCAAGTTACACAGGTTCTTGTTGCTAATTAAAGTTCACGAGTTGTTTCATCTTATATACATTTCATTATTTGTGTAACGTATTCTTTTCATTGTCATATTATCTTGTATGATGATTTACATGTCCAAAGTTACATCTACAGTCCCACAGCTCCAATATTATGACCACCGAAAGAATCATCTCAAAGGTAATTGAAAGATAAAGTATATTGTTTTTTGATAGGTGGTAGCTTGAGGGGTGGAAGAATCACCTAACCAGGGACGATCCTATCACGGGTGGTAGCCCGAGGGGTTAAGGAAGAACCTAGCCAGGGACGATCCCGGTATAGATTTACCACTGATCAGTTAGTCATTTGTAGTACATGCTGTGCACAGATTATATAATAAAGGTAAAGTAATATAAAGAACATAAACTACGTGATCGCACAGTATAAATGAAGGTGGTCTCTTATCCTACACCAATGCATAGTTTCATTTGAGTTGTTACTTCATATACAATATTTTTTGCCTTACATACTCGGTACATTATCTCGTACTAACGTCCTTACGAGGGACTTGCATTTGATGCTACAGGTACAGGTGCTAGTAGATCTTCCTAGTCGGAGTACAGGATATCCAGTAGCTGATACCAAACTCTAGGTTGCTTCGGGGCTTTGTTTGTGTCTAGAGCTTGTATGTTTGTATTGTACAGTTAGTCGAGGCGAGACCTATCCTGACCCTTATCAGATACTTTTCCTTATCTGGAGGCTTTGTAGACTATGTAAATTAACGTGTGGTCATGTCTTATACCCTAAACGTTGTGGCCCCAATGACCTAACCATATGCACTTCTTTTTGGCTTGTTATTGCTGTTTACTTTATGAAGGCACGTTGAAGGTAGAAACCCCTTATAAAATATATAGAAAGCACATAGATATAGGTTGGTTCTCTCGGGCCTTATTGGCAACGGGTGCCAGTCCTCCCTAATAGGACTTGGAGCGTGACATTAACTAAGCTGAAATTCCAGTCCTGGAGATCATAGTGAGAAGTATATGGAAATTTAGGGGACAAGTTCTAAGGATTCAGCATCCTTAGCAGGTAAGTTTGCTAACTTTACTCCTATGACGAATCCTTCTGTTATTAATTTGGATAAAACTAGGAATGCTCCTAAGCCTGGGAGTGATCATTCTACAACACCTAATACTGCTAAGAATTTAGTGAGTGAAAAAGCTACTAATCAGATGAAGACTGGGGATCATTCCAAATATGATGCTGCTGGCCTATCTCACCAAAGCAAGGATAAGAAGGTTGATAAATCGAACAATAATGGGGAAACAAAAGCAAGAGTAATAATAAGGCTGGTATGGATAAACCCAATCAATTTTTTCCTCAAGTTAAAGTCCAACCACATAAACCTTATGATCTTACCAAATTAACCTCTAATTTTCAAAGACAACCCAACCATACACATAACTCCAAGCACCAGCTCACTTCTGATATTGGTACCAAAAACTCAGCTCCTGATACAAATAATTTCCCAAAAACACCCATATATCTGAACCAGCCCCTTTCACTATTGTTCACTCCTATACTACTAAGCTGAGAGCCAATTAAGTAAAGAATGAAACTCCTATTGAGATTAGCCCCCCACTCCATATTCACTACTAGACAAGGTCTGCCACCTGTCATTTTTAAAAAGGAACACTTCATGAGAAAGTTAGCTGATAATTGCAGGTTCACTCTAGTTGGGAAATTTTCAAATACTATGCCCAAGACTGAGCTTATAAGGAAAAGTTTCATTCAGTAGACATAATTGATAGGTGGAGTTAAAATTGCTCATTTCAATGCAAGGCATATTTACATTAACTTGGACAATGAGAAAGATCACTTTACTGTATGGAATAAGCAAAAGATGTTTACTGAGGGCAATTGATGAGGATTCAGCTATGGACCCCCACTTTCACTCCTGATAAAGAGACACCTATAGTAACAGTATGGGTCACTCTACCTGAGCTCCCATGGCATTGCTACAACAAAGAAATTATTTCTTCTCTACTAGCCCCTATTGGTAAAACTCTTTATCTGGATGCTGCTTCAATTAAGAAAACAAGGGATAATGTGGCTAAAGTGAGAATGCAATTAGATATTACCAAGGAAATACCACCTCACATATGGATGGGGACTGATGAAAATGACTTTACAATTAAGAGGTGGCAGGCTATACAGTATGAGGAGCTTCCTGATTACTGTCTTTATTGCAAACACTAAGGGCATTTGGAGAGGGTTTGCAATGTGAGACAGAGAGATGAGGAAAGAATAAAGATGAAGGACTCAGATAAAACCAAGGATACTTCAACTGCTAGGAATGCACCAACTGATCAGGTAAGTTATTTAGTTAATCAATCTGTCACAAATGCTACTAATGGTACTTCTGATGATGTAGGTCAAACAAGACAACAACTAGATAAGAGCAGAGGAAAGGAAGTTGCACAACAAGATGAATGGAAGGTCCCAAAAAATAGAAACAAAAAAAAAAGAACAATAACACTCAACAGAATCAAGCAAATAAACAATGGCAAACAAGATCCCAAAAAGTTAATGAGAATACTTCTCAATCAAATGAGCAATTTAATAATGACAAAAGCAAGGTTCAAGAAGAAAAGAATGCCTTTACTGAGAGCAACAAGGAAGAAATTATTAATCTTGTAGAGAGCCCAGAGACAAATAGTCTTCCACATTCTCAGGAAAATGAAAAAGATGTCTATGCAAAATACAATACCATGCAACAATTGGAATCTAGAGGCTCAGGTGTTGACTTATCAACCCTAGAGGTGGTGGTGCCTGCTGTCCAGGATCAACCCTCCAATCTCTCTTTACATGTGAATTCCATTGTTGATATTTCCCTCCCTTGTTCCCTCCCCCTTATTATGGTAATTGATGAAGTTTGTAGGGTTGGAGGGGTTTGAAGGAGAACACTACTAACATGCAGGAAGGGGAACCAAGCAGTGGGAATCTGTCTCATGTTTTGCATGAGAACCCTCTCACTAACCATAAGATTGACTCTAGAACCCCTACTACAACTTCTATACAGGTGCAGAGTCAACAACCACCTGTTACTCTTTAGCAACAACCTGTTTTGGGTTCTTTTGTCCAGATGATGGGTTCTATGGCTAAGGATTTAGGTTCTTTTGCTAGCACTAGCATTATAAGGTCTAAATCCAAGAAGAATAAGATGAGTAGATAAGGGATGCTGAGAAAAAAAGAAAAGAGAAGGAATTAGCTCAAGTGGTCTTGGATCAAGCTTCACCTACTGATAACATTCCCATTCAGAGAGTTTCCTCTATTCAGAATGTTCAGAATCAAAACATAGCTTCTAAGCTTACTACAGTTGAATGTACTCACAAATCCATTTCTAACATGGTTCCTGAATTTGATAGTATGAGGTTTTAAATTCTGAAGATGAAGTTGATAAGGATAATCAGTCTGTGGAGGATAATGAAGAGGAAGATGGTAAAGTCAGTGAGTAGCTGATTAAAGTATTCAACCCTTTCGGGGATGGTTTAGAAGAGGAGGTGCAATAAGTGTCTAATTAGCAGGGTTTATCACCCAGGGATTTCCAACAAACCAGGTTCAAATCCAAGAAGATGAGTCTTACTAAATCTACCCCTATAGGCAAACCACACACTAGACTCTTTAGTTCAAAGTATTCCCAATGATTAACAACCTAGTGTGGAATGTGAGGGGGTATTAATACCCATGGAGTGATGGAAAGAATTATGGCACTCAAAGTTGTTCATTATCCTTCCTTTTTTGCCATTCTGGAGCCTTTTTCAAACTATTCTCAAATCCAAAACTTCAAGGTTCATATCAGCGCGGATTATTCTATGTGAAATCCTAATAATAAAATTTGGTTGATGTGGACTAAAGATGTGGACTGCAGAATCCTCTATAATGAAGACCAGCACATCACTTGTGTCCTGAAACATGTGTTGTGTCCTCACTCTTTCATGATGACCTTTGTTTATGCTAAGTCTAAGGATGTGCTCAGAAAACCTCTTTGGGACAGGTTGGTTCTTCATGCCAACACTGATAAACCCCGGTGTGCTGTTGGAGACTTTAAATGTGATCACTAGTCCTAAGGAAAGGCTGGGTGGTGTTCCTTAAAACATGAAGAAAAATTTTGAATTTATTAGCACTATCGAAGCTTGTGGTCTTATGGATATTGGTTTTAGTGGTCTGAATTTTACCTAGTGCAACCATAAAGATGTCAGCAGTAGAATCTGGAAGAGATTAGATAGGGCATTAGTTAATGATAGATAGTTGGAAGATATGCCTTACTCTTTTATTTATCACTTGCCTTCCACTAGTTCTGATCACACACCACTTTTATTGGAAATGGTGGACAGTCAGGCCAATCATATTAAGTATTTCAAATTCTTGAACTGCTGGACATATCATGATTCTTTCATTAATATTGTTAGTAGCTGCTGGAACAATTTTGTGGAAGGTAATCCTCTGTGGGTGTTTCATTACAAGTTGAAGAGATTGTCATCTGCACTTAACAATTCGTCCAATGCTACATTTGGGGATTTTCATGCCAAGGTGAAAGAGTTTGAAGAAAACATGATTAGCTCCAATGCTGATGATGACATGGCTGCTTTGCATGTGATTAATGCTGAATATATTAAATATCTCAATCTTAAAAGTTCTGTGCTCAAGCAAAAGACTCAGTTTCATAGGTTCCAAGAAGGTGATGTGAATGCTAGTTATTTCCATGCTCTAATTAGGGTAAGAAGGAGAAGATTCCACATTCACACTATCCAAGAAGATAAAGGGAACTGGTTTAAAGGTGATGAGAAGATTACTAATGCTACTTGTAATCATTTTCAAAGTATCTTTACTGATGAAAACAAGTATATTCAGGATCAAGCTCTTCATTGTATTCCCTATATGATTACTGATGATCGGAATAAAAGTCTACAGACTATGCACACTATGGATGAATTGAAAAGGGTAGTGTTCTCTATGAATCCTAGTTCAAATACAGGTCCTGATGGTATGAATGGTAAAGTTTTCCAGACTTGTTGGGATATTATTAAGGGAGATCTTTTCAATGTCATCCAAGCTTTCTTTAGTGGTTAAATTATTCCAAAGTACTTCTCTCATGCTTGTTTGGTTGTACTCCCAAAAGTTAACCATCCTAATAAAATCTCTGAGTTCATACCTATCAATCATAGAAATTTTACTAGTAAGATTATCTCTAAGCTGCTCTGTCAAAGACTTGTCCCTATTCTTCCAAACTTGATCCCTCTTATTCAGTCTGACTTTGTTAAGAATAGGAGTATTTCTAAGAATATTATGTTTGCTCAAGAGATCATTCATCAGATAAAGAAGCCTAATGAAGGTGGTAATGTTGTTATTAAACTTGATATGGTCAAAGCGTATGATAAAGTTTCTTGTTCTTACACTTCCCTAGTTCTGAGAAGAATGGAGTTTGGAGAGACTTTCATTGATATGGTTTGGAGGATTATGTCTAACAATTGGTATTTTGTTATTGTTAATGGTTCTAAATGTGACTTCTTTCACTCTACTGGAGGTCTCAAACAAGGTGATCCTCTTTCACCTGCTCTTTTCATTTTGGGTGCTGAGGTGCTATCCAAACTCCTTAATAAATTCAACTTCATCCCTGATTATCATGGTTTCTTCATGGAAAGGACCATTCCTCAAGTGAATCATCTCAGTTTTGCAGATGATGTGATCATTTTCACATATGGTAATAGTAATTCTTTGGAACTCATCATGAAGTCTTTGGCTACTTATGAAGGAGTGTCTGGTCAACTCATCAACAAAGATAAGAGTCAGTTTATGGTCCCTGATTGTGCTCTTGTTGCTGATATTAGTAGAATAAGAAGGATCACTGGTTTTATGCAAACTTACAGTCCGATAACTTATTTGGGATGACCTACCTATATTGGAAGACAAAGAGTTATCTTCTATTCTGGCCTGGTTGCTTAAGTCCTTGAAAGAATTTCTGATTGGTAGACTAATATGTTATCTTATAGTGGGAGGGCTATTTTGGCGAAGCATGTTCTTTAATCTCTACCTATTCATCTTGTTTCATCTGTGTGTCCTCCCTAGACTACTCTTAAATAGGTCCATGGTCTTATGGATAACTTTTTCTTGGAATGGAAGAATAATAGAAAGAAATATCATCGGGCTTCTTGGAAAAATCTCAGCTTTCCTTATGATGAAGGAGGAATTAGGTTCAGACAATTAGCTGATGTTCCTACTTCTTTCCAATATAAACAATGGTAGATTTTCAGGACTAAAAAGACTCTTTGAGGTGATTTCCTACTTGCTAAGTACTGTCAAAGGGCCAATCCCATTGCTAGAAAGTGGGAATCTAGTCAGTCTTTGGTGTCGAAACACATGATGAGAAACAAATTTAAGGTGGAACCATGTATTCAATGGAAGATTATTTCTGGTACCTCGTATTTTTGGTGGAATGACTGGCTTGAGGTTGGCCCTTTAGCCTATCATGGAGTAGGTTACAAGAGTTTCAGCAATCATAAATCAAGGCCAGTGGGATGTTGACAAAATTATCCAGGTTGCTCCTACACAACTGATTGATCTTATTCTTAGCTATCAGATTCACTTTCAGGAAAACACAGCTGATTCGGCTATCTGGAAGCCTACTAGTGATGGTACCTTCTCTTGTTCTTCTGCTTGGAGACTTAATTAGAGCTAAAAGGGATAAAGCTACTATTAATGTTATGACCTAGAATAAATACATCCCCTTTATGTGCTCTTTTCATTTGTGGAGGAAACTGAGATGTAAAATACCTACCAATGAAAAGCTCACTTCTTTTGGTCAACAACCATCTGATTTCTACTGCTGTAGTGTTCTAGGTCCTGATACTATTGATCATAATTTTGTGGCTGGGAGGTTTGCTAAGTATATATGGGGCTGCTTTGCTGATTTATTTGGCATTGACAAGAGTTACACTTCTTTGAGGAATATGCTAATGAGATGGTGGTCAACTAAGCCTCATAATAATGCTCACAAGTTAGCCTTACAGTCCACTCTTATCTTTAATGTTTGTGGAAGAAAAGATGTGCATTAAATATGGTGGCAAATCATCTAACAGTTCCAGATTCAAGTTTGAAGTCTTTAAGAAAATTTCCTCCTCTTGTCTACTGCTTTCCATTACATCAGCTAGCCCTTTAATTGGAGAAGGCTGATGTACATGCTTGAGGATTATATACATGACATGAAAGTGATCAAGGTGAATTGGCATAAACCTGCAGCTGGTTTTGTGTAGTTAAATATGGATGACAGTGCTCTTGAATCCACAGGTAATATTGGTGTAGGTGGAATTTGTAAAGATCACCTCGGTAATCTTGTGTTTTCTTTCTTTTCTCCTATGGGAACATGTACAAACAACCAAGCCGAGCTTAAAGCAGCATATTTTGGTTTGTGTTGTGTATTTACATCTTGGCCACAGGAATGTGATTTTAGAGATGGATTCTAAGCTCTATGTGAACTGGATTAAGCAACAATCTCAAACTTCTTGGGTTATTAGTCAACTGTTGAGCAAGATCTATAATGTGATTATTCATTTCCATGAATTTTAATGTTGGTATACCTACTGGGAAACGAATTTTGTTGCTGATCGTTTATCCAAATACAACCACTCTGTCTCTGCTCTAAAGCTTTACTTCATAGAACTGCAACTCCCTAGAGAGGCCAAGGCCTACTATGATCTTGATAAAATTGGTATGGCCAGCTTTAGGAGGAGGAAACTGAAGAGAATTAAAGAAACTCCTTGAAGCAAGATAGTCCTATTACTGTTCTGGGTTTTCTCTTAGGGTATGTATTGGTAGAGTCATAGCTTGGTAGATGATCTAGGCGTAGTGGTAGGATTAATTTGTAAAGGGAGAGTCTCCCTTGTTTTTTGCTTTCCTAGTATTTTATATTGAGAGGAGTCCTCTCATAGGTTCTTAGATGCTAGGGTACTTTTCTTTTTTAGTATGTTGGGGAAGAGTTGGTCGACCATAGATGGTTGGCCGACTTATGAACCACCATAGCTCGGAGGTAAGGTCTATGTCCTCCTCCATTTGTACTTTTTCTTTTGTTTCTCCTTTTATAATAAAGCTTGGGGGTGTTGCTCAACCCCTGACCATCTAAAGGAGTGGGGACCCTTTGTCATAGGTCTGTACACTAGATTTAAAAAATGGGTCTTCATAAGACAAAGAAAAGGAGAAAAAGGAGAGAAGAAGGGTAATAATAAGAAGAGAAATACGTAGAAAAGTTCTGCTCTTCGGTGGTGATACACAAGTCTTCCGCATACAAAGATGTTTTGTCTCCAAGTTGAAAGCCGCAAGTTCCTATATTTCTGACATTGTGATTAAAGCTTGGCTCCACATTCGTAGTGAAGTTTCAACAAGTATTTCTTCGATTCATGAACAAGCAAAGCTCTTGAATTGGTGATCATGAGGGCAAGAATCAGAGGATTACATCTTTCTTTTAGGTTTTTATAAAGATTGTAACCTTCGCACAAATTCTTGAAATACAAATATTGTTGTTTGATTCTACTTTTCTTTTCTTGATTTGTTATTTTTCAGGAATAGAACTTGGTGAAACAACCCCAACAAGTGCCCGAAAATGTGCCTTGAAAGTTTCCGGAATCATAATATCCATATATCTCAAAATTCGTGCATGATATCAAAAATCAGACTTCATAGTCTTGTCAGGGGTCAAATTGAGTGGAAATGTGTTTGACCCCTATTTTAAAGCAAACAAATCACAATTTCCTTCTCCCAAAAATATGAATTTCAGTGAGGTTTTCGCGCCCTTGGCGAGATGCGCCAAGGGTGCGCCTTAGTACAAATTTTACTCAGTTTGGTCCAAGGCTTTTGGTTCTTGGGTCTAAGTATTCCTATGCGTAAAAATGCCTATACTTAGCCTTTTTCACCCTTATATCATTCAGGATATTCCAAAAATACTCACCCAAACACTTAGCCAATATTTCATCTCCTCAATTCAAGTCTCAAAACTCATCAGGATCTTAAGGTTCTCATTTAAGCTTCAGGTCCCCATCTCCAATCTTCTTCAAGGATTCTCCCAAAGTCAAGATATGTGGGTTTCTTTCATGGGTTCCTTTCACCCATGATAGCCAAGATCTCCTTTACCCTAAATTGCATGATTTAAAGTTGATTTACTCATGGATCTTATCTATTATGAATTTCACTGCTCACTATGTTGGGGTTTCATGAAATTATGATTGTTTTAACATGTTTCGAGCTATAAATCAAAGATCTATTATGAGATTTGATGAAGGGTGTTCATGTAAATTGCTTGAGGGTGTTTTTAGGTATCTATTTATGGTTTTACAATGAATTTTTCAGTATGCTTTCACTCTTGAATTGCATGGTTTTAAACTAGCGCTACACACCGTCAAGTGTTTGATAAAATGTCCGAATTATGATTTCTTGAGGAATTAAAGATTCAATGCATGTCTTATGAGTTGAATGACTATATCATGATGAAATGAATGTATATATGGTTTTCTCCTATGTAGTGATGGAATGTGACCATGCCCTACTTGGGGGTTGCGCATCGGGTAACCATGTCGAGGGGTTTGTACCTTGATAACTATATCGAGGGGTTTGTACCTTGACTACTATGTCGGGAGGTTCGTACCTCGGTCACCAAGGGTGTTAGAGTGCGATGATCTACCAACAAATTTATGGGGTTGGTACCTCAATTACCAAGGGTGGTAGGGTGGAACGATCCACCAATATGATAGTGGTCTCTTCTTGCACACGTGTAAGTATGATTTACTACATAGCATCTCACGTACATGCCATATATTTATAAGCTACTCATTGCCTATGCTTATGCATTTCGATTATGTTAGTTATCTCTTGTTGCATTGCATCCTACATACTTAGTACATTGAAACGTACTTATGCATGTTCTATGCCTACATGATATCAACATATAGAAACTGGAGCCCCGCTTGATCCTCCTCCTCCACGTGGCTAGTACGACTTCTCTCAAGCTCTTTGGTGACTCCTCTATTTCGGGGATGATGTTCATGATCTCATACTATGTTTCAAGACTATCTTCTTTTATGTGTATATTGACTATGATAGTGAGGCCGGTAGCTGGTCTTAGTCCTCGCTCTTATCTTTGTAGTAGAGGTGTTGTTCGACATGTCATGTGTTATATTTTGAGCTTTGACTCTCTCTTGACTCTTGATGTTTATGATATGGAAGTTGTCCCTTAGCCCCATGCGCCATGTCATTTCTAGGCCCTAGGCTTGCTTCATGACAAACTTGGTATCAGAGCACTAGGTTATTAGATTGAAACGACCCCAAAAAGTGCCCGAAAATGTGCCTCTGATGCGCCCGGAATTGTAATTTCCATCTATCTAAAAATCCTTTCATTATTTCGAAAATTGGACTTCATATTCTTGTTCGGGGGGCAAAATTTTATGGCAAATGGGTCTAATCCGAATTTTAGAGCAACTGTATCAAAATTTGAAAATCACAAAAGTACGATTTAGGAGGATCAACTTTAAAGGGGAATTTCCATAGCACACAAAGAATTGGGTGGCCCATGACCTACAAAATTAAGCTCTTTGAATTAGCTTTCTAACGTACTTGGTTTCATCTCATTCTGAGTTCGGATAAAGAATTTATGCCTGTTTTCGTAGAACTCATTTGTGCAGAAATGCAAATTCCAATGAGTAATCCACGTTGCTTCGGTGACGCGGACCAATGTCATTTTTGTCTTGTTTTTTTTTTTTTTATTTCTGTCCAAGACTTTCAAGTCTTGGGCCTAAGGGTTCCTATACTCTAATATACCCATACTTAGCCTTATTTCACTCTCATAACATCCTAAATATTCCCCAATACTCTCTCCAACACTTAGACTAATATTCCTCTTAAGATTCAAGTTCCAACTCTCAAGAAAAATCTTAAGGATTTCATCAAGGATTTCATTCAAGCTTCAAGTCTCCATGAAAGTCTTCTTCAAGAGCTTCTCCAAATCTAAGGTATGTGGGTTTATTTCTTGGGTTCCTTTCACCCATGATACCCAAGTCACTTTTTACTCAAATTGCATGATTTAAAGTTGATTTACAAATGGGTCTTGCATATTATGAAATTCACTGCACACTAAGTTAAAGCTATGTAAAGTTGTGACTGTTTTGCTATGTTTTGAGCTATAAATCTCCACCTATTGTAAGATTTGATGAGGGCTTTTGATGTATATTACTTGAAGGTGTTGCAAGGTGTTGATTAATGTTTTACAATGGATTTTCTTTCATGATTTCATTTCTATATTTCATGGTTCTATACTAGCATTACACACCCTCTAAGTGTTTGATAAAATGTCTGGATATGGGTTCTTGAGGAGTTGAAGGTCCAAAGCATGAGATACTATATGAATGACTGTACGATGATCAAATGAGATTATGTGTATGATATACTCTATATAAAGTATTGGAATAGACCATACCCGATCTGGGGGGATAAGAGCCCGGGTAAACAAGGTGGGGCTTTGTACTTATCAACCATGTGAGGGGTTTGTACTTTGCCACCATGGTGATAAAGGTGATTATCATCAACCATGTGAGGGGTTTGTACCACACAACCACCAAGGGGTTTGTACCTTGAAATTCTAGCTTGGTCTGTTCTACCCATATGATATCCTATATGAGTATGAGTTACTTAAGCATGTTTTACTTAAGCATTGATCATATATGTCATATTGTTATATTATGCGTATTGCCTATTATTATTCATTTCTATTATGATGCCTATCTCTTGTTGCATTGTATCCTATATACTTAGTACTTTCAAACGTATTAACGCATACTCTTGCCTACTTGACATCACCATGTAGGGATCGAAGACCAAGTTGATCATCCTCTCCTCCACCTGGCTAGTTCGGTACTACTCAAGCTAGTTGTTGAGTCCTCCACTTCAGGGACCTTAGTCTATATTGCTCTTATTATGAATGGAGACATTCTTCTTTATATTCTGTTTTGACTATGAGGGTGAGCCTGGTTGCTTATCTTGGTCCCTGCTAAGTTTTATGTAGTAGAGATGTTGTTAGATAAGATATATATCTATGTTATGAGCCTTGACTCTTTCGTCTATTGATTATGATATTATGCAAGCTTTCCCATAGTCCCTTGACCTCGTTTTCCAAACTTTCGCATGTTACTTAAGTATAAATATCTCTCTTGTAGTCCCAATTCCCCTTTGTTTATGTCTCTTGTGTTGTTTTACATTACTTCTACGACCAAGGATGTGTAATGGTATGCTAAGAGGCTTGTTTGGGGGTTCCTTCGGGTTCTCCATTCATCGATCACGTCTAGGCCCTAGGCTTGGGTCGTGACAAAGATGGTATCAGAGTACTAGGTTGATAGATCCTCGGAGTCCAACACACCACGTTGATTAGAGTCTTATTCATGGTTATGTTGTGCACCACAACTATGAGTAGGAGGCTATGAGGCGTTCTAGGAAATGTTTCACTTCTTCATGATCCATGTCGTACGATACAGTTAGGTCCCCTAAGGCTTATTGCTAACCCCTAACTATTAAATTTCAGGGTATGTCTAAAGCTACTCAAGATGGTGATATGTCGAATGTGGAGGTTCGTAATGCTCTATGGGTAATGGCCAAAGCAGTGGAAACATTGGCAACTCAACTCAATCAACAAGTGGGTGCTCCCGAGACTTCTAGTGGTGAGAAGGGAGGCAGTGAGGCCAAGAGGGCCTGTAATGGGGGGTAAGTTCCAAATTTCCAACGAGTGAGATAGAGGTGCTTTTGTTATACTAAATGCCCAAAATATGGTAGAGGCCATGATGGCCCAAGCTTGAGAGGTACTAATGCTTGTTATGGTTGTGGGGAGATGGGTCATACGATAAAGGAGAGTCCTCCTAAGCGTAAAACAGGTAAGAGAGGTCATGGTGGGATGACTAGTCCCAAGTTCCGAGGGCGTGGGAAGAACCACGGTGTCCCGTGCCAAAGGAACACTAGTGATTGCTTTGGATGTAGTGAAGTGGGTCACAAGCTAGTGGATTGTCCATTTGTTCGAGTGGGGTGTAAGGGTGGTCAACTTTTGGATCGAGATGTTCATGTTGATCAAGTGGTTCAAGGAGGGGATGAGATGTCCAATGCTATTATCGGTAAGTTAAAGTTCCTTTGACCTTGATGTGCATCATTTATAGGCCCGATGTGCCCCTATTTCTTCTCTAATTTTTTTGGTTGCTAGTGGTGCTTCTTATGTGCCCAAGTTGTGCTGTGGACCTTTGATATTTATCTTTTTGTTAAGTATATGGTTGCTAGGAGGTTCATAGGTGTTGACCCAGGTTTGTATTGCATTAGGTCTTGCCTTGTGGCTTGCTGGAGTTGGTGTGGTGGATTTTGATGACATCATAGGGATGGAATAGTCGCATGCATGTTGTGTCTTCATGGATGGTGGGACACGTAGGATTAGATCCTGAATTCCTTATGAGCCCATTCTTGAGTGGGAGGTTGTCGAATGGTAGCAACGGAGGTAGGTCTATTTCTTGTCATAAGGTGCAATTAGTCTCTAAGGGGTTGCATTTATCAACTTGTCAGAATTGGAGGTGTTGAACCTAAGTTGTTTTGTTATTAGAATTGTTGTTAATGGTAGGTGAGGTATTGAATTTCCTTTCCAGCATATTAGATTTGGGGTAGTGTCTTTTTGTTTGACTAGTGCACCAGTTTTGCCTATAAGTCTCATGGGTAAGATCTTTAGTCCCTACTCTAATAGGCTTATGGTGGTTTTGGTGATAATATAATGGTTTGTGTTCCCTAATGAGGTAGTGCATGTGAGTCATTTGAGGGTAGTACTACAAAGTT
>JAABOM020040224.1:0-16584 GCA_011800125.2 Solanum clarkiae
TCAACTAGATTTTTACCCGCAAAATTCACTTGATTCCATACTCACGCACCATAAGTTAGAAAAATTTAAAAATACACCTCAATCACAATAATTTTCCCGAATGAGTAATTGACCTCCTTTTAGATAATTACGGGGTCTAACAGTTACCAACCAAGCGTCATGGTGAAATTCGACTTTCACCTTCACAAGAGGGCTGGGAGAACCTAAATTACCGTCCTGCATGCAAATCACAAATTGTAGTTATGTTACCTAGGATAATCAAGTCGACAAACTATGGGGAACACAATTCCCAAGTTGTTCCCTAAAATTGAATGTTTCATCGTGTTATAGTTAATGGTAGTTTTATTTTGTGTTTGAAATAAAAACCCGCCCCCATTTAGAGATTGTAGTCATAAATACTAGAAATGATGAGTGGTGAAATCTTGTAATCAAGCCCTATATTTTTCTGTGGATTCGATAATAACCTTGGTTAGGTTAATTGCTGACAATGACCGCTTTCTTATTGGAGCGTGAATATCAGGTCATAAATTATGGCACCATTGCTAGGGAATACGACTAGGTTTTTATTTGATTTCACTATTAGTTAGTTCTAGTGTTGATTGCTAGAGTCTCTTGTACTTTACTTTTGTTTTTATTTTTTTGTTTGATTTTATTTGCATGGTATACTAGGTTGTATGCCCAACAAAAGGAGCCAAGGCAATTCCTTAGCTCCACTCAATTTGGAGATCCATCGACTACCAAGGTGAATGGATCAAGTGAATGAAGATATCGAGGTTGAGGAGGATTTGCATGTAAACGAGGATATGGGAAGAGAGGAAAATCCACCATAAAGGGGTAACAGGCCCCAACACAGGGACTTCAATAAAAATGCTTATGGACAGAACTAATATTAACTGAACCCTATGGCTATAGATGTTACCGGTGTTATAGTATTTACCCTTTTACCGGCAGATACTAAGTTCATGGTATCAAGTGGATTGCTTCAAATGCTCCAAAATCGAGGACTATTCACAAGGCAACCTTTGGAGGATCCCCATCGTCATCTTCAAAATGTTGTGTTTGTTTGTAAGAGTGTCATGGGGACACAAAACCTTTCTCTTGATGTTATGGGTTTGAGAATGTTTCCACTATCATTGACTGACAATGCAGTTGTATGGTTGTCCAAGCTTCCTCCTGATACTATCATAAGTTGGGCTGAACTTCAGAGAGTATTCCTTGAGAGATATTCCCCAACATCCAACAAGTTTAAGCTCAAGGACCAAATCAACAATTTTGAGCAATTGTCGGGTGATTCCATCAACACAAAATAGGAGAGTTTTACTAAATGCTTGAATATGGTCCCTGATCACAAGATTGTTGACAATGCCTTAGTTGAAATTTTCTATCGGGCACTTGATGAGAATAGTCAAGCTTACACCGATATGATTATGGGAGGCATGTTCCTAGACCAACCTTTTGCATTAATAGCCGCAAGAATGGAGCAAGTGGTCAAAACAAATCAAGCATGGGGACAATAAGAGCGAGGTATGATGAAACCCTCTTGTGAGGTTAATACAAATAATGAGCAAGTAAAAGTAAATGAAGAGATCATGGATTAACTTAGTCAGCTTCGCACAAGTATGGACTTGGTTTTAAGGCAAAATCAAGCAAGTGTCAAGGCAATCACTCACCCACCTCTGAAGGTCCCTACCTATGATGATCCATTCTTTGATGAGGATGCATGTTTTGTGAGCAACCAAGCGACGGGTTTCTGGAACAACCCCTAAGGGTCCAATTCGGATTATTGGAGGCAAGGTTCCAGGAATCAAGGTTGGAACTTCACCCTTGATGGGATGTATAGAAATAGCAAGGATGGATACTATGAGAGTGAGAGTGTCAGACGCAGAATGGGGGAGAAGAGAGGGCTACAGGAATGGTCCTTATGTGCCACCACACAATCGTGATGTCGGAGCAAACAATTCTAGGATTGAAGAAATGTTTGAAAAATTGTTAAAGCGAGTTGACCATCAAGATGAAACTTTAAAGGGGATGAAAGAGGATATTTCAAGTATTAACCATAAAATCAAGTCTCACTCTGTGGCAATCAAGCAACTAGAGCAACAAATTAGACAAATTTCTTCACAATTGAATCAGCGCCAAAAGGGCACTCTAACAAGCAATATGATTCAGAACCCAAAGAATGAGGGCATTGCATGGTGGTGATGACTAGGAGTGGAAAGAGAACCATAGACCCCCTATATTGGTAATTATGGATGAAGTTGATGAAAAGGGTCTTGGTGGTGAAGTCTTGGTTGAGGGAGAAAATGCGAAGGTCATTAGGATGCAACAAGAAGAGACAAAGGAGCATGAGAAATGAAATCAATTCCCAAACCTCCTCTTCCTTTCCCTCAAAGTCTTAAGAAGAAGGAAGAAGAGGGTAAATTCAAACACTTCCTCTTGATGTTGAAGAAACTCTCCATCAACATTCCCCTTCTAGAGGCTTTAGAGAAAATGTCTGGGTATGCCAAATATATGAAGGATTTGGTCACCAAGAAACGCACTTTGAGCCAAGACTTCTCTCAATACCTTCAACAATGTAGTGTGATTATGACCAAATGTCTTTCTCAAAAGTGAGAGGACCCCGGTGCATTCACCATCTCTGTCCATTGGTGATGTCAAGTTTGCAAGAGCATTATGTGACTTAGGAGCAAGCATCAATCTAATACCTCTTGGGGTATTCAAAAATCTTGGCCTTGGTACACCTACCCCGACAAGAATGAGGTTCCTTATGGTAGATTGAACCATTAAAAAGCCGAAGGAAATCCTTTTGGATGTGTTTGTTTAAGTGTAAAAATTCATATTTCCGGCATATTTTATGATCCTTCACTGTAAAGTTGATTTTGTGGTGCTCATTATTTTGGGGAGACTATTTCTGGCCACTAGAAGAGCCCTAGTGGATATGGATTCAGGTCAACTGTAATTTAGGGTTAATGATGCAGAGGTTGTGTTCGATAATGGCCAATCCATGAAACACCCAGATGAGTGCAAGAGTGAGGTGTGAACCCTCGATGATAGTTTGATGAAGGACAGTGACAAAGTCGAGCCACGATGTTAAACAAGGCACTTCTTGGGAGGCAACCCAAGCATTTTTGATAATTATTGGCTTTCTTTAAGTGTTTTGGATTGTTGAAATTCTTAGGTATAAGGTGTAAGTTTGTTTTTATAATTGAAAAACATTGGTGCAGTTGTAATATTTGAAGAATTTTTGTGTTTTGAGATCTGGTTTGCAGATGAAAATAGAAGTACTGAAGATCTGAAAAATGACATTTGGAGCAGCCTCTACGATCAGGCCTACGAGTTGTACTCCTCACTACGACTTGTAGTCATGTATCATAGAGGGAATCAGTGAATATCAGAAGTTGGCACATACACTACGAGCTCACCTTATGACTCGTAGGGTCTCCTACGAGTCGTAAGAGGGGTTAGTAGTGCCCAGGTATGATTCCTCAAATGTTATAAGTGTTGAGTCTTCTACGAGACCAGGACCTACGAGTCGTACGATAGCCTACGACTTGTAGTCGGGGTCGCATAGCCTTGATTTATAGATTTTTAAAATTTGACCCAATTTACTTATATAAGGGGTCAAAATATCATTTGACCCCTATTGTTGATCTTAAACCCTAAAAGCGATGGAAAAATCCCTCCCCTTTACCCACGTCATTTTTTATCAAAATCCTGGCCACCTACATCATTTTCTGGCGAAGATTCCGGCGCAGGCACTATTTTTAGGGTTTTAGCCTAATTTTTGGTTTTTTGCACTTTGGTTTACTTCTACAATTGATCAATAAGCTCCGTGGTTACATTGTGCAATATTTTGTAGCATGTTTGTTCCTTATTGAGTGTATGCTTTGTTTAATCATGCTAAATCATGCCACACAGTGATTATTGAACTAGATAATCTAGGATTTTTAGACTTTGAATAGTTGAGTTATGAACCTACTTGTGTTGAAAATCTTGAATGAGTCATAGGATGTGTTGTGTGATTGTTGCCCATGCATGGTCTGAACGGTTGTCGAAGTTGAAATTTAGGAAGATATGGGTGTGATGCTTATGCTTTTACTTATGGGGTTTGAGTGTATTGATATATATGGGAATTGCATCTCTTGGATTGTTTTATGGTTGTCAAGTAAGAGTTTAGAAAATCTATTGTTTTTTATATGCTTGACATAACATAGAATTGGTTTTGACTCTTAGGGATGCAGCTCATTTTGAATTTTTGAATTATTAGTATGGAATTGATTATTTGCCATGAATTCTACACTACTCGTATGTCTCAACTTTGTTTGAATTTTGTGTTTGATTTGTGCTTGTGGTGGGACAATTTTAGGCACCACTAATTCCTTCTATTTCCTACTACGAGACACTCTTACGACTCGTAGGTTCCTCTAAGAGTCATAAGGGTCCCTCATAGCAAAGAAACAGTCATTTGTGGTTTCTTCATGTTTTTCATATGGACTCACATATGACTCGTAGTTCCTGCTACGACTCATAGTGAGTCTTGTAAGCTTATCTGAGTTCTGAAAAATGTTTCTGAAAATGGTTACGAGCCCAGACTATGACTCGTAGGTCACCCTACGAGTCGTAACTATGTCTCGTATCTGGGATCAGAAAGCATTTTTGAAGGCATAACTGGTTTTACGAGGATAGTATGCGACTTGTAGGTCACCCTACGAGTCATAACTTCACTCATATCTGCAAACCTGCAGTTGCACCAGTGAATTTCTATTTTTGATTTCATATTGCTTCTTGTTCTTTGTTGTGTGTTTTAGAGGATCAAACATCTTGACCTAACATATTGCTTTGTGGTTTGTCTGCAGATAAAATGCCTCCTAAAGACAAACGACCAATCCAATCCTTTCAAAGGAGATTGGTGTATAAGTCGTCTGGAACTAAACAATCTGAGGGCTCTGTGGAGGTCTACAGAGTCAGGGTAGACCCGGAGGCCAATAGACCCCAGACTCGAGTACTTGCAGCGCATACGCCCATGGAAGTTAGTAGTTCCTTCCAGTCTGAAGAGGAGGAACACCAGGGCAACGGGGACAAGTCTGATAGTAGTTTGTCATAGATGACCCCCTCACATTCCAGCTCTGAGTCAGAGTCCGAGAGCACCTCCCAAACCCAGCAGGAGGAGGTCCAATCCCAACCCCCAGCCGATTGTAGATGTGTGTCCCTAGAATGAAAGAAATATACGACTAAGGGTTGGAGCCTAAGGGGCAAGGCAAGGCGGTCCGCCAATTTCATGAGGAGTCCCGATTGAATGCCTTAGGCTTAGACAGAGTACCCAGATTGGATGCTGGGTTGGATAAGCACGAATTGCAGTAGACCACATAGCATCTGGGAAAATATGCCCCATACATAGTCCATGAGTTCTACGCGGCATATCTTGCTACACTCAGACAGGGGCTGCCAAAGAATAAGAAGCCAATAGAGGAGCCGAGGCTATGGGTGGTGACATTCCAGGGGAGGAAAGTTTATATCTCGGAGGAGAAAATTCAACAAGTGTAGTTTGGGCCTGCTTATAGTGTACCTCAGTCTACCACGGATTGATAAAATAAGGAGAGCGGTGACTGGGAAAGTTATTGGGGCCAAGATAGAGTTGCTACTGTGGATTGCCAGCCAAATCTGCGAGGAGGATGTCCAGCCAACGTGGTTCATAAACCACACAGATCCTATAGCTAAGGCACACCTCTCATTCTGGGCTAAGTTTTGGTGGTCTATTATCTATTGAAGTATTAGGCCAACCTTCGGATAATGTGATCACCCTCGAGAGAGTCGTACTGTAACCTTCATGGATAATGTGATCACCTTCGAGAGAGCCATACTGTAACCTTTATGGATAATGTGATCACCCTCGAGAGGGCCATACTATTGGCCAGCATTCTAGCTGGCTATGCTATAGATTGGGCCCGGATTATTTCGGAGCAGATTCACGAGGCTGCAGTAAGGGCGAACACCTCATTGCCATTTCTGGTCCTAATCCATAAACTATATAGTACAACAGGTATTCCTATTGATTTGCACAAGGATCCTCATGTAGAGGCCACACGCACTATAGATCCAAGCCTGATGAAGGCTGATGAGAATCCAGTCGCCCTACCTCAAGCAGCTCCTCCAGCTATTCCAGAGCTATTTTTGGCAGAGCCTCAGATTCCAGGTCCACCTCCAGCTATTACCGGCACTACTTCGACCACTATAGAGCCCATGCCAGCAGTTGAGATCGAGTCTACACCATCCTCCAGAACCAGCAGCATTTACTCTACAGGTTCACCCTCTTTTCTCTGCTATTGCTTTTCAGGATTTATTACGCAGGAGCAGAGAGCAGGCTATGGGAGTTATTAGCATGGGTCCGGCTAATGATTGATCAAACTATTCAGAAAACCAAGGAGAGGATGAGGGCATTTGGCCGAGATTTAGTTGATGAGAAAATTTGAGCGGTGGATGCCCGTGTTGATGCATTTGAGGCTAGAGTCCACAAAAGGCTTAAGAGATCTGGGCTTGCTGACACGAGTGTAGTTACTGAAGAGTTAGCCAAGTTAAAGGTCGACTTGTTACAGTTGTTGGCAGCCCCTGTTCTAGCCCCAGAGGTTGCACCGGTAGATGAGGCGGTATTTTATTAGCTCACCGATCGTTCGGACAACTATGGTAAGAGGACCTTTGATCAGAGTGATGACCCAGAGCCGACCTCGAAGAAGCCAAGATAGGAGAAGGAGCCCATACCTGAGGAGGTGGTACAGAAGTCACTTTTATTGGCGGTTATTCAGAGACAAAGAGTGCAGCACACCCCACCTAGAGACGGCACTTCTGGTACAGCTATAGAGGAGAGGCATCCCCAGGACCTCGCAGATTAGCCCGATACTGGTGCTTGATGCACCATGATGTTTGACCCCTTTTGACCCCAGCTTTTACTTTACTTTATGGATATTTTGTCCTTGTGTTAGACAATATTGTTTTTCGATTTTTTTTATGTTTTTGTTGGATAATGTTCTTATGTTTGGTTTTGGATATTAGTTTTGTTAATTATTACTTTTTAATGTTTATATATCTATATTATGTTTTCATTTTCTCGTCTTAAGTTTGTGATTTTTCTTTGAGGATAAAGTATCTTATTTTGGTGGGGTGGTGGAAGTTATGGATTAAGGTGAAGTCTGAGTAGCCTCAAGTCTATAACTTCCCCTATTTTTGATCCCAAGGTTTTCTTGCTGTACTTCTTTTTCCTTGTGGACATTTACTATTCTGTTGACCCGGCATGTTTTAGGTAGTGTAGATAATGGGTAAATTCGTAGTGTTATCTATTGGCATATACATAATTTTTAGATGTGTTTAATGTTTTGATGAAAAATTGGGCACCCATAAAATTTTTGAGATTGTGATTATTGATGCATTCATATATTTTTGAGTATCTGGCAATGTTTGTTTTGATATTGTGAAGATCAGTTGAGACTGAAAGCATGACCTATGAGTCTATACTTTATTGTGGATGCAATTGCCATGTGTGTTATTACCTTATTTTGCTTCATTCATGTATCTTGTATGGACCCAGAACTTGCCTTGTTACTCTAAAGTTGGTTTGGTGATGTGGTGGATATAGAAAGGATCTTAGGCCTTTGTTCTTTGAGTGAAACCACTTTTAGCCTAAATGACTCACCAGATGAGTGAGTGAATCCCTTGTTCTAAACTTTTAAGCTTATGATGTACTCAGTCTTTCTTGATATCTTACTAGTCTAACCTTGTTTGATGAAATGTCTTGATATTGACCCTGGTCTATCCTTGAACATGTGAACCTTGATTGAGGACAAAGGCCTAAGTTAAGGGTGACTGCAATTGGTGGCCCTAGTTTGAGGCATAGATATTGTGTACTTCGCCTGAGGCTAGAAGCCTAAGTTGAGGGTGGCCCTTATTGTGATAAAGTAACTACAATAAGGTAGTTAGTTGGGAAGTCAAGAAAGAAATGAAAAAGCATGAATCGACTAAAGAAAAAGAAAAAAAAGTGCCTTGAGTTGAAAAAAATAGCACAAATGAGTCTGAAATCAAGGTACAGTTGATAAAGAAAAAAAAGCACTCGAGTAAAGTTCAAAAAAGGAGAATAAGGGTGGAGTGATTAATGGAGTGATTAAAAATGGGTTAGATTATGAAAGTAAAAAGTGTTGGTAAACATGGTTCAAGGATAGTTTTTAGTCACTACTTGCCCAAAATACCATACCAAAGCATCCTGAACCTATGTTATAAGACTGTAAGCCCTAAAGTGATCCAACTCCACTTTATCACCAAGGAAGAAGATGAGTATAGAAGCAAGCCTATGGTGTTAGTCAGTATGCATTACATTTCAATTGTGAGAGTGAGAATGCTTCCTCAATCCCTGAATTCTAAATGCTTTTGAGTGAGTGTGAGGGACTTCTTTCTAGTAAGGGAATTTGCACTACTTGAGTAGCATATGACTATACGAGCGATTGTGGACGACTGATGCTCCTTAGCTTGTCATAGTTGGAATGTCAGGTCTCTCATCATGTTCTTGTTTGCTTAATAACTTTGTAGTTCTGTTTTGAAAATAGTAGTTGGGTACCTGAATCAAAGGAGCTGTTGTATATGCCGTTAATATAGTTGTTGTGTATTTCTCTTTATCTGTGTAGATTGAGTTGTTGCTTGGGGACAAGAAACAATTCTAATTTGAGGGTGTTGACATGCTATCAAAATATAGCACATTTGGTACCTGAAACAAGGAATTTTGTGAGTTTTTAAAGCGACTTTTTAGAGTTTTGATATGTTTTTGTGTTAATATTCCAGAAAAGTTAGGTTGGAATGATATTGAAAAAACGTTGCAGATTTTGTTTAAACATAGGCCTTACGAGCTCACCTACGAGTCATAGCTCGCCCTACGAGTTGTAAGGTGATGTCGTAGCAAGAATCAGAGACCAAAAATTAGAAATCTGCTAAGTAGAGGTCACCCTATGAAGCCATCATACAAGTCATAATTCATACTACGACTCGTATAGGTGGACTCGTAGCAAGAATCAGACAACCAGGATGTTGGACCAAAAATTAAAGAGCAAGACTACGAGATCAACATACGAGTCATAGCTCAAGCAACGACTCATACCTATGGGTCATACCAGTTTAGTCCAAGATGCCAAGAATCTGATACGAGACTCTGACTATGACTCATAGGTTATCCTATGAATCGTACCTGCGTAATTTATCAGCTGCCAGCTATCTTTTCCATGTAAATTTTGGGGTTGTTTTGTAAATACTATATATAGTTTAAGTTAGGTTTTTAGAATGAGTTCGACCAGTAGACTATTGTGGATCACATTTTGAAGCTTTTCTTAGTTTATTTAGAGTAATTTGTTGTTCTCTCTTGGAAAATCCATTTTGGGGATTGCAAATCTTCCCTTATATTCATTGTTGATCAATCAAACTTGTGGATTTGCAATTTATGGTACCTATTTTCTTCATTGGTATTGGTACAACTCTCAACTATGTCCATTATTTGCATTCTTGTGTGTTTTGCCTTAGACATGAGTAGTTAAGCACCCACAACTTGGGGTTGTGGGAACCAAGGTGGTTGACATTGAGATAACTTAGGTTTCTTGCATTTCTATGATTGGGATTTTGTATGTATTATCTATTTTCCTTCATTATTAATGTAGTTTGGTGGTGGCCAACACTACACCCCTCCTACTATCATGATCCCGACCAAGGTAATGACGAATAGAAAAAGAGAAGTAGATGGCAGAATTTGATTGATGTGTTCTCATCTAATCAACAGAGCCTGACCAAGGGGAGGTTTATTGGGACAATAGGTAATGGTTAGTTGGCAGGCCATGGTGAAATTCGACCTTCACCTTCACAAGAGGGCTGAGAGAACCTAAGTTAGCATACTGCATGCAAATCACAAATTGTAGTTATGTTACCTAGGGTAATCAAGTTGACTAACCATGGGGAACACAATTCCCAAGTTGTTCCCTAAAATTAAGTGTGTCCTCGGGTTATAGTTAGTGGTAGTTTTATTTTTTTGAAATACAACCCCCCTCCCCCCCCCCCCCATTTAGAGATTGTAGTCATAAATACTAGAAATAATTAATGGTGAAATCTTGTTATCAAGCCCTGTATTCCCTGTGGATTCAATCCTACCCTTAGTTAGGTTAATTGTTGACAACGACCGCTTTTTTATTGGAGCCTTAGCTCTATGGTTACAATGGGTTCTTGGGATTGATCTTTCGAATAAGACTAGTGATGTACCATCCTGACTCTCCTTCTTTATTTTGCGATTTCTAGAGCTACAAACCTCCATTTGAGGTGACCTATGCAGTGATGTATTCGAGGAGCTTCAAAGGTGTTGTGGCCCAAAGGTGTTTTTCTCTTCTTGAATTCTCCTACAAAATTTTATTGCATAGCTTGGTTGGTTCTGTTTTGTGCATCAAAGTTTGCCTCATATTAGGGTACATGCTCAGTAATGCGTTTAAAATCATTTTACAATCAATTTTTGGATTCTCATTGTGAGTTCCACAATGCCATTTAGACCTAATTTTTTGTCTAGCTCCGAAAATATAATCTTCATATCAAAACAACCATATTGACATGGTTATCAAAATTTTGATAGAGTGACGACAATTGGAGGTGATTCAGGTGTGGATAACTATCATGAAGTGGATTAAAGCACGCATTATAAGCATTCAGGTAGGCAATGACTTTCATTTTTTCTGAGCTCTTCTTGATATTGTTTAGTATACATTTTATGCAAATTTAGATTGTATTTTCCTGGCATTCCTTTTTTCTTCCATCCAATTCTGTTTTCATAATCTTTTGGGTGAGCCTTAGACTAGTATAGACCCATGAAGACATTAGATTAGGCTTAGGTCCTTTCTTCAAGCATGGTTTAGTGCGAGTATCCTTTTGGAGAGTCTTGTGGATGACCTTAGTCTAGGTTTGATCTTTCGAAGCTTGGTTTGAATTTTTTACTCTTGTAGCTAGGTGTGACCTTCATTAGTGCTTGTCTTCAGATAGTTTGCAAAGTTTGTGAGACTCGTGTAGCTTGCTATAGCCATAGGTTTGATTTAGCTCTACCTAATTGTTGACCAGAGATTATGGATTTGTTTTTGGAAATACTTTAGAAAAATTTCTCTCTTACTAGCTCTTAAGTATATAAGATTCCTTAGATGTATACTTAGCTGCATGATGGTGATACTTTTACTAGATTATAGTTATCCTACATTATGGGTCTGAGGCCTCGTTCGAGGAATAACTAGACCTCATGTTAGTTCTCTTAGCCTTCATATTTATAGAGGCAGTGATTTGAGTTCCTAGCCTCATGTTTCTTGTTTTGATAGTGGGATGACATGCATTGCATTGGTTTCTCATTAATATTGATTTTGTGGTACTATCGTGGTTCATGCATTGGCTCATATTTATGCATGGAAAGAGATAGATTTTCATACTACTCATATGGAATTGTTCAAACTGGTTTTAATTAGATTAGTATATACCACGATAAAATGAATTTCGAACTCTGATACTTTTGTGGTGTCTGGGATGTGCTCTTTTCACTTAATACTTGTAACTTTCATATCAGTAAATCCCTCCTCGAGGGATATCGAAAACGATATGCTAGTTCTACCTTCCCACTAGCGAGGGCTCTATCTGTAGTCGGTAATATAAGGTGCACCAGGTCTAATGAACCTGTTGTTATCTACGAGATTCATCAAGGTCTACTCCCATTAAAACTTTTCTTTATAAACCATATAAGCTTTTCCAAAGACACACAAAGCATGTAAATCTTGTAATTATATCATGTCAAAACTTAATGAAAAAAAGAAACACATGTAAAAGTACTTATATCTCAAGTAAACATCAAATCCTTTCAATAATGGTAATCATCTCAAATTCAATATACTTGTCTTGTAAAATACAAATAACTACTTCGATATCATATCAAGTAAAAGGACTTGTCCTATATTAAAATTCAAATTATTGAATAGCAATTCACTTTATAAATCATGTAAAAATCATAAAAACTTATAAAAACACAATTTGGGATTAAGATTACTACTCACATTACTCGTCTAGAAGTACTAAACTTGTTGCCTCAGGCGATCCGCAAGACTTCCTTCGATCAATCTATTTCATATAATAAAATCTCAAGTTACTTTCTTTGTTCAAGCTAAGTTCCTGCTAACTTTAGAAATTCCCAATCCCTTTTAGGATTTTTCTATTTCCCATTCATTTGATGATATACAATGCAATACCCAAACCATGAGTAATTCAACTAGTTCCTAATTCATTCATTTTGCCATACTTTTATCATTATTTGATCAATTCTATCCATTCTTATATTAGAATCAATTAATAAGCCCCTCTAATAGTCTTTACTTGAGTCCTTGTATAATTTACACAACTTTCAATTCATCAACTACCCCAATTCATATCATTCATTCATCTAATTCAAGGAGAGTTCAAAGGATTATCTTATTTTTTTCTCAATTTCAAATTCTCCTCTATTTTTCTAACCCATGGAGTTTCTTAACTTTCCAGCCCCAATTTCTAGGGCTATGGATAAACAAATCAAATCTATAAAATACCTTCTTCTTCTACTTTATTTTCTTTATTGGGGACTAGAGATCTTGAAAAAGGATGTCGTCTGCCTTCCGTTCAGCTCTTGTTCACATGAGTAGCAACTATATATTTTTTTCTTCTTCTTTCGACAGTTGCAAATCAGCTTTGTGCTAAAATTTGCTAAGGCATTGCCCCTTAGTCTCACGTAAAAATGGGGCCCAAATGAGCCAAGCCCAAAGACTTATTTATTATATCTATATAAATTTAGTAGTAGCCAATTGCTTATTAGCCCATTCTTGATTAATTAAAGATAAAGGTTCTTATTCTTTTGTCCTAAGTTATTACAGTTATAATGGATACTCATTTGAGTTGAAAATGAATATTTCAATCATCTTTCTGTAATTATTTTCAATAATTTTTGAAAATTTTATTATTCGCTAATTTTGTTGAAGGATGATTTGGATTGAATAATAATGAAGAAAATACTATTTTTAAGATTCATCTATTTATGGCAGATTATCTATTTTGGTTCTCATGAAGGATTAGCTTTTCTTCAGAATATTTTTGAACAAAGTCTCCAAAAAATATTTCTAAGTATTAAAAGTTAAATAAGAAACGTAAACGATAGAAATAAATACTCATATTCCATGCTAATAAGAATGTAATACAAAGATATACTTTTGGGTCACGTTATTTTTTAAATATGTGCCTAAACCTATTTTTCTTTGTTTTCGAATTCTCAGTAATGACTAATCATGTCACTTTTTGATAAGAGTGCGCGTATACATAAAATATTCTTTCATAATGTTGATATTAATTTTACAAAATTATATCGCGCGTGCCCAATAACTAGTATTATTAAATGTGGAAAGCTCAAAATTGCAAAATTGAATAATGCCCCTACGCTAAAATAAATAACTAATTAATTAAATATTCAAAATAAAAATTTAAATAAGCAAATAAAAATTTAATACCATTTAGTTTAAAAGAAAGCAAAAAGTGAAAGAAACGTGGCTACACAATAATGAATGGAAAGAAAAATGGTTCAACTTCCAATTTGTCAGTTACTTCAAGTTAATATTTTAACCTTATAAATTCCCTTAGTAATTTTCTAATTATTTCTATTGTTACTAATTAACAACTTTTTATATTTTTTACTTATGTAATTATAAATTATCATCAATACAAAATTTAATAAGTAGCAATACATCGGAATCAAATTTATTCTTTGCTTGTCATTTTAGTTTACCAACAATTTTACTTTTATATTCATTTAATACTCCACTTTCCAATAATTATGTTGCTTCACTTAAATTATATAATATAGCATCCAATTTATTTTTCATCCAATTATTAGTTTCCAATACACACAAGAATCAAATATTTGAGGGTAGAATATAATTTATTCCATAAAAATGGATGAAATCATGATCAAGAGACAGAACACACAAATTAAGGTCTTCTTGGAAAATGGAGTAAGGGGATCTTCGTTTTCCCAAATTCTTCGTACCATTTATACAAAGATTAAGAATTTTTTTGAAGTGAATTATATTGTCAATGAGTTATTCGTCATTACTTGTAAGTGGGTATTATGTGCTGTAATTTATCTGAGGTTAGCAGACTATTTTCTTCTTTTTCGATTCAAAACTTTCACTTACCTATTAAACTTGCTTTACAATTTAATTTATTTTCTTTGAATGACTTTTATAAGATTTATAACTTGTAGGTGAACTAAACAGAATTTGAGAAAAAAGAAAGTGACTTCTCCCTTATACACTGAAATGATCGTTTGTGACATACAAACTTACAATCTTATTGGTTTTAATAATAGAAAAAACACACACACATTATTGCATGTTAAACTCATGATATCAATAGAGATGCGTTAATTAGATTTTGTTTGGGATATAAAATTGAATGTAATTTGCAAAGCTTTTATGGTTTTCCTTTGCTTTTTAGCTTTTTGTTATTGTTTGTTTATCCTTTTTCACCAGATATATATATTGCATAAACTACTATCCCATGCTTTATAATTATTATTTTTATAGTTTAAATAGTTAGAAAACATTAATGTTATTTTTGATTTATGATGATCTACAAACTTTGTAATGAATAGGTGAAGAAAAGATGCACTTTGTATACATCTTGGCTTTCTTTTTGAGTATTGAAAATGGTATGTTATTGTATTGACAAACTTGCATGTCTTTAAATTGTATCATTTTTTTTCTCTCATAATACTCTATAGCTAGCTAGAAGCCTTGAAGGAAAAAAAAGAGTATATACAAGCTTTTAATATGTAACTATCTCACTATTATGTTATATAAAAAAAGTTCTAAACTAAAATATTAGAAAATTAAATGAAAATTCCATTCATTTAATGGCCGTGTAAAGTTGAAGGACATTATATTTTTATTCTTTAATCAAATTCTCTCTTTTGTGTTGTATAGTTCAAATGTGAAGATATCTTTCATTAAAAATAATTAATAATTTAAAATTGTATAACATATCAAAAGAAATTTAAAAAAATAATTGAACAACTTTAGTTATGAGAGACAAACCCAGAAAATACTATAAGACATTCAAAAAGTATACCAAGGCATTTGAGAACTTTTATTAGACAAAATCTCTTCCTTTATTGAACTAATTGAACAAAATCAACATTTGACATTTTTATAATTCAAACATTATATTCAATAGTACTCATGAAATATTTATAAACCATATATTCATTTATATGGGGTAAACACACACGGCGCGTCCCCAAAAACTAGTAAATATAAAAATAAAAATCAAAGTACAAGGAGGGGGTATAGACTTTACATCAAATACTATAGTAGTTCAAAAGTTGGCCAACCTACTAAGGTTAGCGAACTTAACCCCAATACTAAAAAGAAGCAAACCTAAATTAAACTAAAACCTACGAGAGAACTCCTCTCGTTACATTAAGTCTAAAGCATAAATAAGGAAGACTCTCCCCTTAAAATAAAGTAAAAGTAAAGAAAAAACTAAAAACCTTATCCTAAGTCCCCTACCACACCAGAGACAACCTAAAAAATAAGTAAAATAGCATCAAGACATATCCTGTGCAGCATAACCAACGCCAAGGTACTTCTAAGGAGTCTGTTTGATCTTTTTCATTTTACTTCTTCTAAAGTTGGCTAGTCCTAGTTTTCTCCAATTGGTAACAAGCCTTGACTTCACTAGAAACTTGTTGACTGTTGAAATATAGCCGAGGACTGTCTGCGTTTGGCCAATGTATCAACAACAAAATTGACTTCTCTAAGGATATGAGTACATCTGTTGTTTTCTAACTGATTGATATAATTGTGAATCTTGATAAGAGATTGGTAAATACTCCAAGAAGGATAAAACTAGTGACTGATCTACTTTGTCAACAATTCAGAATCTACCTCCAAGATCACTTTTCTGTAACCAAGCTGGAGGCACGAGGAAATGCCAAATGCAAAAGCAGCTTGATTATTAGTAACCTCCCTAATAGAGGCAGAATAAGCAAATAGACAATCACCATTAAAATATCTGAAAATACCCCTTGCTCCTAATTTACGTGAATTGACAAAAGCACTACCATCTGAATTTAATCTAACCGGTCAGAGGCTTAAACCAACAAACTTTGGTGACTTTTGTCACATCCCCACCTAGGGTCGTGACCAGTGCCCGATAGGGACACTTAGACACATACTAACCCGAATTTCTCAATTTATCCGACCTGAAAACCTGCCGGAATTTCGGCAGAGTTTCCTCTGTTTTATTAACTAACCTCACCCGCAAATAAAATCTAGCAGCATCCCAGGAAACAATACAAATACACATATCTTTATACATATACATAAATGCGAGCCGTCAAGGTCTCCGTTGCGGTCCTGCCGCCTAATAATCACGTTATACATAAAATAATGCAGTTTCGCCGCCTGATCAAGTGCCAAAATCATACAATGAACCATGTACTCAAGTATCTCTCATATACCCACTACCCACTAG
>JAABOM020040235.1:0-16584 GCA_011800125.2 Solanum clarkiae
ATTTTAGGATATTTTCTGTTAGGGTCTTAAAATTATTTTAAGTTTTCTTAATTTCTTAAAAAAATTAAGTGGCAGCGTTGTTTTCTTATTTTTTGAAAAAAATAGTTTTCTCTTAAATTAATTAAGTTTTAAACTGGATTTTTCTTTTAGAAAATTATTTTTACGATTAACAGAAATAGCGACTCTGCTGGGGAATTTATTAGGTTCTAACCATTAGATTTGACTTATTTGACTAACTATTTGAAATGTTAATTTTTTTTATTTGTGCTTTATTTGTTTAAATTCAGATATTTAATTGTCATTGCATTTCATGACATTTTCTAATATTATCTTATATATCTAAAAGAATGGTTTTGCGAACCCGCAACCAGACTTTTAAATATTTTTAGCCTTTTTCGGAGAAAATGACAATTTATTGGTTCGCGATGCGTCCAACGTTTGTCATGATTTCCAATTCAGGTTGTCCGCCTAGGCTCCCGATCTATTCAAAATCCACTCTTAGTCTACCAGGCATAGAGAGATATCAAAAATCTATAAGAGCATTGGCCTAAGATGACCCAACATGTAAGGCCTGTTGGGACCATTAGAAGGATCACCTTGAGTCCAAAGTGGCCCTCGGCCCAAATGGACGATCATATTTATATGTTAAATATTATATAATTTGCTTTATTTGTGTCAATATGTTTGAATATATATGTTTTGCTTCAAACATGATTGGTACATTATTCTATTCCAAAGTCTTAGAATATATTAGGCATATAAACTCAATTTTTGGGTCTTTTTAAAACGTTTCGAGTTCATTATCAAAAATTCCTAAAATAACTCTTTATGTTTCAATTGGGTCATTACTCAAATTCGTGTTGACATTGTTATCCTCAAAAAAATAATTTTTCATCTCAAAATAAGCCGAAATTACCAAATACCCCATCATTTTCAACTCAAAATTTTTCGGACATCATTATTCTGAGTTAAACCTCTAAAAAGGCCAATTTGTGAACACTTTTCATTTTAGTCCAGTAAATGATCAATTTTTGTCCATTTTGATCATTCCTATAAAACCTCCTAATCTACGAATTTTGGATTAATCTGTTTAGGCAAAACAAATGTTATTTGTTACTTTGATCAATTATTATGATTAATAGAATAACATTATTATGATTAATTGACTAATTCTTTCATCTGTTGAGTTTTTTTCCTTTCTTTACAAAAGAGAGATTGATTTATGTTGGTAATCAAACTTGTTGATTTCATCAAAACAAAATGATTTTAAATATTCTTGGCAAAATATTCATATTTTACACGGTCTCAAGAAGGTTTCTACAGACTCATTATTTCTTGGAACTACATTTGACCTAATTCCTGTCTCAGCGAGATACATAGATGCCACACCGGCTCGGTCATATTCTCTGTAAAATTTTCATTCCTCTTTACAATGAAAACTGGGCAGAATTTCAAGAGGATCTCCAAATTCCTTCAAAGAAGACTTTCTCCAACAAGTCAGAGTAAAAGTCATATTGAAGTTGCAACTGGGCAAGATTTTTGAGGTTCTCTCAAATAACAAGAAAGTTACGACTCCTTCTATATTCTAAACTGGGGCAGAACTTTTGAGGAAGACCCTCAAAAATTCCATCAAACTTGTACTTCAAGATAAATCTGGCATGCAAATCAGATAGCAGACAAACATCAAGATGGCGAGGCAAAACCAACATGTATCAATCTCTCAAGACTAAGCATTTTTCTTTGGATGCAGGAACTAAGTCGCAAGGCATCATTAGACCCACTGTGACCTTGCTTTGATTCAGATGACTGGTACTTTTACTCATTACTCTATTCATTTCCTAAATTTCTTCTTATGACCCTATTATGATTTAACATATTTTCTTAATGTTAGAGATAAGATAACTTGGCACAATAGCCAAGATTTCAAAATTTCAAGATTTCATCCAGACCAATACAAGCTCGACAACTCCAGACGACTTCTATCTTTACTCATTACTCTTTTCATTCCCAAAATTTCTTCTTATTATTCTATTATAGTTTACAACACATTTTCTTAATGTTACAGATAAGATAACTTGGCACAATAACCAAGATTGTAAGATTTCATCCAGATCAATACAAGCCGGACAACTCCAGATGATTTCTACCTTTACTCATTACTCTATTCATTTCCTAAATTTCTTCTTATTACCCTATTATGATTTATCATATTTTCTTAATGTTATAGATAAGATAACCTGACACAGCAGCGAAGATTACAAAACTTTACCTAGACAAGTTAATTTATTTTGGAGTGTCACTCGCCTTCAACGTGACGAATTGGAGTCACTCGCCTTCAACATGACAAGTTAATTTATTTTGGAGAGTCACTCACCTTCATCGTGATAACTTAATTTATTTAGAAGCATCATTCGCCTTCAAGTGACAAATTGGAGAGTCACTCGTCTTCAATGTGACAAATTGGAGCGTACTGCCTTCACTGTGACAAGTTTTGGAGAGTCACTCGCCTTCAACATGACAAATTGGAGCGTCATTGCCTTTAGTATGACAAGTTAACTTATTTTGGAGAGTCACTCGCCTTCAATGTGACAAATTAGAGCATCATTGTCTTCAGTGTGATAAGTTATTTATTTTGGAGAGTCATTCGCCTTCAACGTGACAAAATAGAGTGTCACTGCCTTCAGTGTAATAAGTTAATGTATTTTGGAGAGTCACTCGCCTTCAACGTGACAAATTGGATCGTCACTGCCTTCAGTATGACAAGTTAATTATTTTGGAGAGTCACCCGCCTTCAACGTGATAAATTGGAACATCACTGCCTTCAGTGTGACAAGTTAATTTTATTTGGAGAGTCACTCTCCTTCGACATGACAAATTAGAGCGTCACTGCCTTCAGTGTGACAAGTTATTTATTTTGGAGAGTCACTCGCCTTCAACGTGACAAATTGGAGAGTCACTCGCCTTCAACGTGACAAATTGGAGAGTCACTTCTTTCAGTGTGACAAGTTATTTATTTTGGAGAGTCCCTCGCCTTCAACGTGACAAATTGGAGCATCACTGCCTTCAGTGTGACAAGTTAATCTATTTTGGAGAGTCACTCACCTTCAACGTGATAAATTGGAGCATCACTGCCTTCAGTGTGACATATTATACTATTGGAGTGTCACTGCCTTCAGTGTGACTATTATATTATTGGAGCGTCACTGCCTTCAGTGTGACACATTTATTATTGGATCATCATCTTCTTCTAAATGACATGCAACTTATTAATGGACTGTTACCTCCTTCAGCATAACACATTAAACTTATTATTGGATCGTCACCTGCTTCAGTGTGACACATTAATCTATTATTAGATCGTCATCTCCTTCAACATGACATGTTAAACCAGGTTTGCACAAATTATATTTACATTTCATTTACTACTGACAAATTTTATCTCAGTTTTTGTCGAGAACATCCAAGAGGATGAATTCTCAAACAAACCACAGGTGTGGACATTATCAAGTAGGATGCAGCACAACGTGGAACTTTTTCTTAGTAATGAAGTGGGACATAGTCCAAAGAGGAATGTCAAACTCTTTAGAAACGAGCGTATGAGTGACTTCCACCATAATCCAACCATACCCCTGTCAAAAGGCATGTGGGTATTTCTTTGAATTCATCGGTTTCAGTTTCACATCTGAATGATTTCAACTCTCATCGGAAGCAATCTTTCCCATCTGAGTAACAGTATACCAAGAGCTTTGAAAATTATGTCCATGTAAGTTCTTACTTATGGGTGTGAAGTGCACCATATTCATGACTAAGAGGTTGCAATCCTCTTTTTCATAAACAATTTATTTGTCACTCTTCCTGAACTAAAGGTTATCTTAGCATAATAAGATTTCCTTTCCAATCGATTGAGTCGAACTACAAGCAGTCAGATTCCTATGAATGGGATATATAGGCGAGCTCCATATTGAAAACTCGACTACGATCTCACCTCTTCTAATTCTACACCAGAGCTTTTCGGTTTCTCCATAATTCTAATACGAAATAGCTTTTGAATTTTTGTCAAATTCGTGCGTAAAATCAAGGTCGTGAATGATAAGCAGACTGAATTCTCATGTAACTCGAGATATGTAGGGTTCAGCCATAATTTCTCAGAGTTCTTATCACTCAACTTTTTCAATACAATGAATGAGTGGATGGACAAAATTAGATTTGTCAACTTCCTTTACCTCGGGTCTACTTCATCGACCCAAGAAAAATAAGGGGCAGCTATTGACACCCAATTTTGACCCTCCACATTATAAATTAAGTATTGAGCTTCTTCAATTTTTAACAATGTGAAGTAATTATCTTTGATAAAAATATATATTTTAAGCTATTTTAGAATTATATTTATTCAAAAATCATTCTAAAAAACAGATTTTATTTTCTTGTTAATTATCTTGATTTAATTATAAATTATTTTAAAATTAATTATTTCACTTTGATATTTTAAGAAGGTCATTAATTAATCTAATTTAATTCGTCATGTATTTAAATTCAACTCTATGTTTTCCTGACCCAACATGTCCCCTTCCTTTTTCCTTTTTACTTTACTTTTTCTTTAACTTTTTTTCTTTCCTCTTTTTGACTTTCTTTTTTCTTTGTGGGACCCACATACCTTCTTTTCCATTTCTTTCTTCTTCAAAACAAGAATAACAACTACACCAATACTTCTCCTTTCTCCAAAAGCAACAAAATAAGAACACTAATGGGACAAAACCCGACAATCTCCAATGTTCAAATTTTTGGATATTGAATTCAAATCCAAGTTTTCCCCAATTTTTTACCCCAATTTTCTCTATAAATATCTCCTCTTAAATCTGTGAAAGGGGAGGATTTTTTATTGATTTCCTCCAATTTTTTGTTTCTTTTGCCTAGTTCCAGAACTCAGATTAGCAAACCAGATACTGAGTTTCATTCTTCTATTTTGTCAAACTCGTGATAGGAAATCATTTTTCCAACTCGTCTTGTCCTGTTCACTGCCCCTAAGAAAGTAATGCTTTAGTCTTGTTCTTCTGCATTCTGTTCGGATATGAGTGTTAATCTTATCTTAGCTGAAATTGTTGTGCTTTGATTGGTTGATACGTTGGTTGGTCATTAAGATTTTTTTCTGAAGTTATAGATTCATGATCTAGTCATTAGGTAATGTTTTCTTAGCATTTTTGTTTGAATCTTGTTGTGTTTAGTTGACTTCGAATTCTCTCAATCTGTTGTTTATCATCGGCTAATATGCTCAGCAAAGATATAGTTTGAGTATTATCGAGTTATATGAACCTTGTTTGTTGAATTTTTTAACACTTATTCCCCTTGTTTCTTGACTGTTGTAGATAATAATTACTGGAAATGATGCTTGCTACCTTGTTTCTTGACTGTTGTTGATTTCAATTACCAGAAATGATGACTCAATATTAATTTGTATTTTTTGATATGGTGACATCAATTCGAGTCCAAGCTAGATTCCATCTTTGTATCTAGGGTCGACCTTAGGTCATTTTACGTGATAGAGAAGCTGCATTACAGATTTTTGGGGGGCTGAAACGACACCTTGATATACATCATGCATACAGTGATGTGATATTAAAAATAGACAGAAAAATTGACTCTTCAGCAGAAATGATTCAAGGTGGCTGAAATGTTTGAAATACAGGTGGAAGAGAGGATATATACACTAATATACAATATATATACCTTTCTGATATACAGGGGTAGAAAGAGCGTAAGAGGCCATTATCTCAGCAACTCTTTGTTGGGCAAAGGGGTAAAAAAGCCCAAGTTTTAGAACAGCAGCAGTTGGGCAACATTTTATGGGTCAGGCAGGCCCAATTATTTATTAGAAGTTAGGACAGGGAATTTGGGTCTTCCAAACCCAAGTGATTTATATTCTTCCCTTTTTACTTGATTATAGTATTTATTTGTTACTGCCTTATTCTAACTCTAATATTTTGTTTATTTAATTTTAATCTAATTAAAATTCCCAAAAGTCAAACCATTTGTGTTAGTCAAAAATTAATTTTTGTGATTTTTAATTTGAAGAATGCATTTCTAAGTCTTTTTGATACTTCAAATATGTTTGTGAAAATTCTTTACTTAGGTTTTTTAAAGTTTTATTTTAGACATTAATCTTTTCAAAAGTTAGTCAAATAATTTTCAAATCATCGGATAACTGCATGTTAGCGGCTAATTTAAGTGCAAATACCTTTTTAAAATAGTATTAAGAACCCTTACTTATTTCTCTGAAATTTTAAGACTTTTTCTGTTAGAGTTTTGAAATTATTTTAAGTTTTCTTAATATCTTAAAAAAATAAAGTGACGACTCTATTTTCTTATTTTTTTTTTGAAAAAATTGATTTTCTCTTAGATTAATTAAGTTTTAAATCAAATTTTTCTTTAAAAAAAGCCATTTTTACGATTAACATTGATCATACATGTCATATTGTTATATTATGCCTATTGCCTATTGTTATGCATTTTGATTATGATGCCTATATCTTGTTGCATTGCCTCCCACATACTTAGTACATTCAAACGTATTAACACATACTCTTGCCTACATAATGTCACCATGTAGGACCCGGTGCCCGAGTTGATCATCCTCCTTCTCCACGTGGCTAGTTCGGTACTACTCAAGCTAGTTGGTGAGCCCTCCATTCCGGAGATGTTTGTCTATGTTTTTCTTATTATGTATTGAGACACTCTTCTTTATGTTCTATTTTGACTATAAGGGTGAGCCCAATTGCTTTGTCTTGGCCCCCGTTCTTATCTATGTAGTGGAAGTGTTTGTTGGACATGCTATGTATCTATGATGTGAGCTTTGTCTCTTTGTCTATCGATTATGATATCATGCAAGCTTTCCCATTAGTCTCTTTGCCCCTATTCTTACCCTTTATGTCTTTAATATGGTTCCACGACCGATGATGTGTAATATTAAGTTAAGAATCTTGTTTGAGGTTCCTTCGGGTTCCCCATTCGTCGTGTCACGTCTAGGACCTAGGCTTGGGTCGTGACAAACTTGGTATTAGAGCACTAGGTTGATAGATCCTCGGAGTCCAACACACCATGTTGATTAGAGTCTTATTCATGGTTGTGAAGCGCGCCATGACTATGAATAGGAGGCTATGAGGCGTTTTAGGAAATGTTCTCCTTCTTCATGTTCTAAGTCGTGTTATAGAGTTGTGGTAAGTTTTTCCCACTAATGTTGTTCTTTGCTATGCTAGATCATGCCTAGCACTCAAGAAAGAAGGGCCCGAACTCCCGAGGAGCAACCTACCAATGGTGAGCTCCGGGATGCTCTCACTATGCTTACCCAAGTTGTGGCCAATCAAGTCAACCAAGGGGCCCAAGCACCTCATGCTACTACCCCAGGAGCTATGGTAAGGGAATTCATCAGGATAAATCCTCCGGTGTTCCATAGGTCAAAGGTGGATGAAGATCCACAGGAGTTCATTGATGAGGTCTACAAGATCTTGACTATCATGAGCATTGGGCCGAATGAAAAGGCGGAGTTGGCGGCATACCAACTCAAAGGGTAGCCAAAATATGGTATGACCAATGGAAGAGAGAGATGGGAAATAGTACTGTGGTGTTTTCAGAGGAGTTCAATTTTGGCTTTTCTTAATCAATTCTTCCCTCTTGACCTTAGGGAGCCAAGTTGGTAGAG
The DNA here is from genome assembly GCA_011800125.2 of Solanum clarkiae. NCBI lineage: Eukaryota > Viridiplantae > Streptophyta > Magnoliopsida > Solanales > Solanaceae > Solanum > Solanum clarkiae. The sequence goes on from JAABOM020040235.1 coordinate 7,694, forward strand.
TTTATGAATTTGAAATAAGGTTCCATGAGCGTGAGGTAGTATACCCTCAAGTTCAATCAACTTTCAAAGTATGTTCCCCATTTGGTGGTCGATCCTAGATCTAGGATGAACAAGTTTGTGATGAGGGTCTCCGACTTGGTGAGTCAAGAATACCGGTCCACTTTACTAATTAGTGACATGGACTTGTCCCGATTAATGACATATGCTGAATAAATAGAGTAATAAAAGTTGAGGAAGAGAGGAGGTCATGAGGCTAAGAGGGCCTGTTCTGAGCGTAAGTTCCAAAGGGGTGGCCGGTACCATCAAGGCCAAGGATCTTCTCATGCTACTAGTAGAGGGTTTGCCAATGACTTCCCTAGGCCTCAAAGTGTTGGTGGTGTGGCTCCTATTGATGTGTGTCCTAAACGTAGAAAGAGTCATAGGGGCTCATGTTTGAAGAGTTCTAATGCATGCTTTGAATATGGAGAGCTTGGTCACAAAAGGGTGGATTGTCCTAGAAACTGTGGCTAGGGCCGGTGTGCAAATGTGGTTCCATTGGGTAAGGGTGGTCATCAAGATGGTTCCCCAAGGCACAATCAGTTTTATGCTCTACATAGGAGGCAAGGGGTTGGTGAGGTTCTCGACGTTGTTACCGGTATTGAAAATCTTTGACTTTGATATATATGCTTTGATTGATATGGGTGCCACTCTTTCCCTTGTTATCCCTTTTATTGCTAAAAAATTCCATGTTGACCCCGAGTTGTTTCATGAGTCATGTGAAGTGCTTACTCCTATTAGTGCATCTATTGTTCCTAAGAAAGTTTATAAAAGTTATCCTATTTGCATCTTGCATAAAGTTTTGCCTTGTGATCTTGTTGAATTAGACATGGTCGATTTTGATATCATTCTTGGGATGGATTGGTTGCATGCCTACTATGTTTCTATTGATTGTAGAACCCATAGGCTCAAATTCTAATTTCAAAATGAACCCATCCTTGAGTGGAAAAGTCAAGATATGGTGGTCAAGGGTCGATTCATCTCTTGCATTAAAGCCCGTAAGTTGATCCCTAAGGGGTGTCTTTACCATCTTATAAGGGTTAGGGATGTGGAGTCTAAAGTCCTTCCCATAGAGTCGGTTCCGATTGTAAACGAGTTTCTTGATGTCTTAACAAATAACCTTCCTAGTGTTCCTCCCGAAAAGGGAAATAAACTTTGGCATAGGCCTCCTCCCCAATACTCAACCCATTTCTATTCCCTCTTACCGTATGGCCCCAGCAGAGTTGAAGAAGTTGAAGGAACAATTGAAGGACTTGTTGGATAAGGGATTTATTAGACCTAGCCAATCACCTTGGGGTGCTCCGGTGTTTTTTGTGAAAAAGAAGGATAGGTCCCTTAGGATGTGTATTGACTACCGGCAACTCAATAGGGTCACTATAAAGAATAGGTATCCTCTTCCAAGAATTGATGACTTATTTGACCAATTGTAAGGGGCTAGCTATTTCTCTAAGATTGATCTTCGGTCTGGGTATCATCAAGTGAAGGTGAGAGAGTGTGATATTCCTACAATGGCCTTCTAGATTAGATATGGGCATTATGAGTTTGTTGTGATGTCTTTTGGGTTGACCAATGCATCGGCCATCTTTATGGACCTAATGAATAGGGTCTTCAAACCCTATCTTGATCATTTTGTTGTGGTCTTCATTGATGATATTTTGATCTATTCACATAGTAACGAGGAGTATATGGGTCATTTGAGGGTTGTGTTGCAAAGACTAGGGGAGGAGAAATTGTATGCCAAGTATGAAAAGTGTGAATTTTGGTTGGAGGAGGCTGCATTCTTGGGTCATGTGGTGTCAGGGGATGGTATTAAGGTAGATCCTATGAAGATCGATATGATTAGAAATTGGCCTAGACCATTGAGCCCGTCGGATAGTAGGAGCTTCTAGGGCCTAGCAGGTTATTATAAAAGGTTTGTGAATGGGTTCTCCTCCATTGCTTTCCCTATGACAAAATTGACTCAAAAGAAGGTTAAGTTTGTGTGGACCAATGAGTGTGGGAGGAGCTTCCAAACATTGAAAGATAAGCTTGTGTCTGCTCCTATATTATCACTATTGGATGGGCTTGAGGGATTTGTAGTGTATTGTGATGCTTCGAATGTTTTCGCAGTGGACTTGATTTTACCAAAGATGATGAGAACGTGAACTCACCCAGGACGGTTTGGGTTGTGTGTTGATGCAAAATGGTAAGGTTATAGCTTATGCTTCTAGACTGCTCAAGGTACATGAAAGGAACTACCCTACCCATGATCTAGATTTAGCCGCCGTTTTGTTTACACTAAATATTTGGCGTCACTACTTGTATAGGGTACATCTTGATGTGTTCACCGATAATAAGAGCCTCCAGTATGTCTTCGCTCAAAAAGATCTCAACTTGAGGCAAAGAAGATGGTTAGAACTTCTTAAAAACTATGATATGAACGTGCATTATCATCCGGGTAAGGCAAATGTTGTGGCAGATGCTTTGAGTAGTGTGTCTATGGGTATCCTAGCTCATGTTTATGGTGGTGATAAGGAAATGGCTAGGGAGGTGCATCAATTGGCTAGAATGGGGGTTAGGTAGGAAGAGATTAGTGATGATGGTGTTGTTGTTGTTGATGGGTCTGTCTTCATTGGTTGATGAGCTGATAGAAAAACAAGATCTTGACTCCTCTTTGCTTGAATTGAAGACCTTGGTGAAAGAGGGCAAAGTAGAGGTTTTCTCCCAAGGGAGAGATGGTGCCCTTAAGTACCTAAGTAGGTTGTTTGTGCCTTTTGTTGATGGTTTAAGGGAGAAAATCCTTGATGAGGCCCATAATTCTTCTTATTCTATCCACCCCAGTTCCACCAAAATGTATAGAGACTTAAGGGATGTGTATTGAAGAGGGATATTGCCAAATTTGTTTCCGATTTCCATATGTGTCAACAAGTCAAAGCCGAACATCAAAGGTTGGGTGGCCTAACCCAAGACATTGAGGTTCCTACTTGGAAGTGGGAAGAGATAAATATGGATTTTGCAGTTGGATTGCCCAAGACTAGAAAGAGTTTTGATTCCATTTGGATTGTGGTTGATAGGATGAAAAAATTAGCTCATATTCTACCGGTTAAGATCACATATGGGGCTGAAGATTATGCAAGATGATATATTCACTTGGTAAGGTTGGATGGGGTTCCTTTGTCCATCATATTGGTTCATAGGGCACAATTTACTTCATATTTTTGGAGATCTTTCCAAAGGGGTCTTATTACTAGAATTAAGCTTTCTACGACCTTCCACCCTCAAACGGATGGCCAAGCCTAGAGGACCATCCAAACCCTTGAGGATATGCTTAGAGAATGTGTGTTAGAGCTTAAAGGTAGTAGGGATGACCATCTTCCGTTGATTGAGTTTGCCTACAACAATAGCTATCATTCTAGCATCGGTATGGCTCCATTTGAGGCTCTTTATGGTAGGCATTGTAGATCACAGGTTTGATGGTTTGAGGTTAGTGAGATAGCTTTTTTGGGACAAGATATGGTTATGGAGGCTCTTGATAAGGTTAGGATGATTCGAGAAAAGTTAAATATGGCCCAAAGTTGTCAAAAATCCTATGCCGACGTGAGAAGAAGAGACCTTGAATTCAAAGTTGGTGATCGAGTTTACCTAAAGGTTTCACCCATGAAGGATGTTGCCCATTTTGGTAAAAAGGACAAGTTGAGCCTAAGATATGATTGTCCTTATGAGGTCATGAGGAAGGTTGTCAAGGTAGCTTATGAGTTAAAGCTGCCTAGTGAAATGGATTTGGTTCACCCGATGTTCCATGTCTCTATGTTGAGGAAATGTGTGAATGATCCTAATGCTATTATGCCTCTTGATGTAGTGGGGGTTGTTGAGGATATCTTGACTTCTGAGAAGGTTCCATTTCATATTTCGGATAGGAAAGTGAAGAGATGGAGGAACAAGGAGGCGGCATCCATTTAAGGTCCTGCGGATGAACCAACAAGTCAAAAATGCTACATGGGAGGATGAAACGGATATGCAAAAATGGTATCCTCATCTTTTCCACTCCACTCAAGCCTAAGGTACTAATTATAAGTCCCTTATGTGATTTCAAGTCTTATATTTCATCCTCTATGTCATTCATATGCATTCATGTTTAAGTTGGCAAGTTTATGATGATTTTACACTTATGTTGAGATTTTGAAATGGTGCTTCAAATATAATGTTGCATTCTTGTTGAGGCTGATTTGTTTTATGATCACTCTTGTCTTGTACGTCTCTTTTGCATTTGGGTATGAATGTTCCCAAAGGGGAGATATTGAAACGACCCCAAAAAGTGCCTGAAAATGTGCCTCAGAAGTGTCCGAAATCGTAATTTCCATATATCTTAAAATTTGTGTGTGATATCAAAAATTTGACTTCATATTCTTGTTTAGGGGGTTAAAATTAGGGGAACAGGGTCTAACCCCTAGAGAAAATGATTAGCAATTTCAGTTTTCCAAATGTCAAATTCCAGTGAGCTTTTCGCGCCCCTAGCGTGACGCACCAAGGGCGTGCACTAGTGTTAAAATTCTGCCAGTTTTGACTTTGGTCCAAGACTTTTAAGTCTTCGGCCTGAGTGTCCCAAGCTCTTATTTACTTATACATATCCATATTTCACCGTCATATCATCCTAACATTCCCCAATACTTACTAAAACACTTAGCCATATTTTTCACTCCTAAATTCAAGTCTCAAAACCTCTTTCGGATCTAACGATTTCCTTCAAGCTTCAAGCATCCATTTTCAATCTTCACCAAGAGTATCTCCAAAGCTAAGGTATGTGGATTTCTTTGATAGGTTCCTTTCACCCATGATGCCCAAGCTTCCTTTTCTTACAACTTGCATGATTTAAAGGTGATTTATTCATGGGTCTTGATTATTATGAAAATCACTGCACACTATGTGTGAGCATATGAAAGTGTGACTGTTTTACCATGTTTTGAGCTACGAATCTAAGATCTATTAAAAGGATTGGTGAAGGATTTGATGTTTATTGCTTAAGGGTGTTAGCAAGTATCTATTGAAGATTTTACATTGAATTTACTAGCATGATTTCACTCTTGAATTGCATGGTTTTACACTAGCACTACATACCCTATAAGTGTTTTATAAAATATCCAGATGTGGTTTCTTGAGGAATTGAAGATCCACGGCATGAGATATGATATAATTGATGTTATGATGGTGGAATGAACTTGTGTATATTATATACTCTATACAAAGTGTTGCATTAGACCATGGCCGATCAGGGGGGACTAAGAGCTTAGATAACCTTGTCGGGGGGCTAGTGCCTTGATAAACTAAATGAGGGTCTGTACTCATCAACCTAGTGAGGGATTTGTATCTCACCATCAGGGTGATTGGGTGGCATCATCATCAACCAACCAAGGTGTTTGTACTCATAAACCTAGTGAGGGGTTTGTACCTCACCACAAGGGTGATGGGGTGGCATCATCATCAACCAATCAAGGGGTTTGTACTTTGGAAATCTTGCTTTCTCTCTTCTACACATACGATATCCTATATAAGCATGAGTTACTTAAGCATGTTTTACTTAAGCATTAATCATACATGCCATATTGTTATATTATGCCTATTGCCTATTGTTATGCATTTTAATTGTGATGCCTATGTCTTATTGCATTGCATCCCACATACTTAATATATTCAAACATACTAATGCATACTCTTGCCTACATGATGTCACCATGTAGGACCCAGTGCCCAAGTTGATCATCCTCTTTCTCCACGTGGCTAGTTCGGAACTACTCAAGCTAGTTGGTGAGTCCTTCATTCGGGGGATGTTTATCTATGTTTCTCTTATTATGTATTGAGACACTCTTCTTTATATTCTATTTTGACTATGAGGGTGAGCCCAGTTGCTTTGTCTTGGACCCCGCTCTTACCTATGTAGTAGAGGTGTTTGTTGGATATGCTATCTATCTATGATATAAGTTTTGACTCTTTGTCTCTCAATTATGATGTTATACAAGCTTTCCCCTTTGTTCCTTTGCCATATTCTTACCCTTTATGTCTTTAATATGCTTCCTCAACCGATGATGTATAATGATAAGTTAAGAGGTTTGTTTAGGGTTCCTTCGGGTTTCCAATTCACCGTGTCACGTCTAGGCCCTAGGCTTGGGTCGTGACAATTGCGTCTCCCATGACTATGTTAACCCATAAGAAGGCGAAATTTGTGTGGACTGATGAATGTGAAAAGAGTTTCTAAATTTTGAAAGATAATCTTATCTACACTCTTATCTTGTCTCTACCGGAGGGGTTGGAAGGGTTTGTTATATATTGTGATGCCTCAAGAATCGATTTGGGGTGTGTTTTGATGCAAAGTTGCAAGGTCAAAGTATATGTCTCTAGGCAACTTAAGGTGCATGAGAAGAATTATCCCACCCATGATCTTGAATTGGCGGCCATGGTATTTGCTTTGAAAATTTGGTATCACTACTTGTATGGGGTTCATGTTGATGTGTTTACGACCACAAGAGTCTCCAATATGTGTTCACCCAAAAGATCTTAACTTGAGACAAAGAAGATGGCTAGAGCTCCTTAAGGATTATGATATAAGTGTGTATTATCACCCCGGCAAAGCTAATGTTATGGTTGGTGCTCTAAGTGGGGTGTCTATGGGTAGTCTAGCTCATGTTGATGATGGTGGTAAAGAAGTGGCTACAGAGGTTCATCGGTTAGCTAGATTAGGGGTTAGGTTGGATGAGGTTGACAGTGGTGGTGTAGTGGTTGTTGGTGGTTCTAAGTCTTCTTTGATTGAGGAGGTAAAGGAAAAATAAGATCTTGACCCCACCTTGTTAGAGTTAAAGGCCTTGTGAGAGATGGTAAAGTGGAGATTTTCTCCTAGGGGGAGATGGTGCCCTTAGGTATCAAGGTAGATTGTGTGTGCCAAATGTGGATTACTTGAGAAAATGATCTTAAAGGAGGCCCATAATTCATCCTATTTCATTCACTCCAGTTCTACAAAGATGTATAGAGACTTGAGGGAGGTAATTTGGTGGGGTAGTATGAAGAGAGGTATTGCTAATTTTGTATCCGGTTGTCACAATTGCCAACAAGTGAAAGCCGAACATCAAAGGCCAGGTGGCCTAGCCCAAGATATAAAGATTCCTACTTGGAAGTGGGAGGAAATCAACATGAATTTTGTGGTTGGGTTGCCTAAGACTAGGAAATATTTTGACTTTTTTTGGGTTGTTGTGGATAAAATGACAAAGTTGGCTCACTTCTTACTAGTCAAAACTGCTTATGGTACCGAAGATTATGCCAAATTGTACATTCATGAGTTGGTTAGATTGTATGGGGTGACCTTGTCTATCATTTCGGATCGTGGTGCTCAATTCATTTCCCATTTTTGGAGGTCCTTCCAAAGAGGTCTTGGTACCAACGTTAAGCTTAGCACTACTTTTCATCCTCAAATGGATGGACAAGCCGAGAGGACTATCCAAACTCTTGAGGATATGCTTGGAGCTTGTGTTTTGGAGTTTAAGGGTAGTTGGGATGAACATCTTCTAGTCATTGAATTTGCTTACAACAATAGCTACCACTCAAGCATTGATATAGCTCCTTTTGAAGCTCTTTATGGTAGGCGTTGTAGATCCCCCGTTGGATGGTTTGAAGTGGGGGAAATGGCTTTACTAGGTCCAGATTCGGTCATGGAAGCCTTGGAGAAGGTGAGGTTGATTAGGGAGAGATTGAAAATAGTCCAAAGTAGACAAAAATCCTACTCCGATGTGAGGAGAAGAGATCTTGATTTTAAGGTTGGTGATTGGATTTAATTGTAAGTCTCAACCATAAAGGATGTAGTCTGATTTGGCAAGAAAGGAAATTGAGCCCAAGGTTTATAGATCCATATAGAGTGCTGAGGAGGATTGACAAGTGGCCCATGAGTTGGAGTTGCCCATTTATATGAATATGGTTCATCCGGTCTTTCATGTGTCCATGTAGAGAAAGTGTGAGGGTAACCCTAGTGCTATAGTGCCCTTGGATGTCGTGGGTATTGTAGAAGATAATTTGACTTATGAAGAGGTCCCGATGTGGATTTTGGATAGACAAGTGAAGAGGTTGAGAAACAAGAATGTAGCTTCTGTCAAGGTCCTTTGGAGAAACCAACAAGTTGAAGGTGCCACATGGGAAGCCAAGGCGGACATGAGAAAGCGATATCCAGATCTCTTCCACTCTACTCAAGCCGAAGGAACTAATTTAAGTCCACTATATGATTCTAATTCCTAAGTTTCAGCCCTTATGTCATTTTGCATGTATTCATGTTTATATTGACAAGTTTATGGCAATTTTTGACACTCATGTTTAGACTTTTTGAAAGTGAGGTTTAAAAGCATTTGTTACATTCATGTAGGGCTGGAATCTTCGTGAATACTTCTCTTATTTATATTTCTTTGACATTCATGGACAAATGTTACCAAGAGGGAGATATTGAAGCTCCCCAAAAATATTTCGAAAATGCTCATAATCGTAATTTCTATATATCTCAAAATATCATGTTGATTCCAGTATCTCTAGGATGTGTATTTAAATTCTTTCTATCAACGTTACAATTTCTTAACTTCTGCCATTGTTTCAGCTTTGATTGTTCACAATTGAATTCAACAATTTTTTTTATTTTATAGCATTGAAAAAAAACCAAAGGTACGAAGTTGATTGACTATTGTCGTAAATAAAGTAGTTCGAGCCTAAAACCTGTCATCCCGGGAGCAATGACTAAACTACTTAGTACATTCAAATGTAGTAATGCATACTCTATGCCTACATGATGTTACCATGTAGGAACTGGAGCTCCTCATGATCATCCTCCATGTGGATAGTTTTGATGTCCTGAA